>PVLC010018197.1:0-32426 GCA_004027655.1 Graphiurus murinus | reverse complement strand
CTGGGGATTGAACTCAGGGGCATTCTACCTCCGAGCTATACCCCCAGCCCTATTTTTTTTTTTATTCTTTATTTTGAAACAGGGTCTCACTAAGTTGCGGAGTGCCTCACTAGGTAGCTGAGGCTGGCCGCGAACCCGGATCCTCCGGTCTCAGCCTCCCGAATGCTGGGATTACAAGCGTGCGCCACCACGCCCGGCTCCCATCTCTGGCCTTCTTAGAGGACACCTCAGTTCCTTTGGTTGCCACTCAGCTGAGGATGCTTCCTGCAGTCCTCCCTCCTAAGTGTGATTCTGAAGCCCTCCGTGGAATTACGACCACCCCACCACGGGCAAGAGCTACAGACAGCAGCCACACTGCAGCCTGTGCTTGTTTCCCTGCCTCACTCCTGGAGACTAGAGCCTTGTCCCTGGGGGTGAGTCCTGGGACAGTACCACTGGCACCCCGGGAGCTGTGAGAAATGCAGTATCTCAGAGCTCCTGCTCCAGAATCTGCCTTTAAACACACACACACACACACACACACACACACACACACACACACGGGTCCCAAATGATTCTGCATAGAAATCAGAAATTTGGAAAGTCCTGTTCTCACACCCAGAGCTCCTCCACCACAAATTGACCGCTCATTACTTAAGATGAGATGAATAATCAACACATGCCCAAATATAAAGCTAGTGATACAAAACTATAACATAAAGAAAGGTAATCTTGCCATCTGTGAATCTGTGACGGACAAAAGAAAAAGTACTGACTACATCAAAAGAATTATGAATAGCCCTTAGTGACAAATTATAATCAGCAAGGTTAGAAGGAGTGGGTATCCAAAGATAGTTTGCTCTTAAAGATATGCCCATCTGCTTACCAATCATTTTTGCAAGACCAAAAAAAATGCAGTTAACATTAATATCTAATACTATGTTACATAACATACTATTTCACAGGTTTCTTGCAGAAAATCTTTCGGTTATTTCTAAATAACTTTGAGGAGTCTGGATATTCTAAATTGCTTTTTTTTTTTTTTTTTTTTTTTTTTTTACTGGGTATTGAGCCTAGGGCCATTCTACCTCTAAGATACACCCCCAGCCTTTTTTTTTTTTTGCGGTACTGGGGATTGAACTCAGGGGCTTTTTACCTCCGAGCTATACCCCCAGCCCTATTTTTTATTCTTTATTTCAAAACCGGGTCTCACTAAGTTGCGGAGTGCCTCACTAGGTAGCCGAGGCTGGCCTCGAACCCGGATCCTCTGGTCTCAGCCTCCCAAATGCTGGGATTACAAGCGTGCGCCACCACGCCCGGCTCTCTAAATTGCTTTTCAAAAAACATTTCCCCCCTACATTATTATGATGGAGCTAATGTTTCCTCTCAAAGCAACTAAGTTTTGAGACAGCACTAGGTTAAGAGACTATGTTGAGCACCCAGCATTAACTTTTTTTTTTTTTCTTTTTTGAAACGGTCAAATGGCATACATTGCCCCACACCACGTCATGTCACTAAAGTACAACAATCATGGAAATTATGTCCTTCAGAGAAGGGTTTACACCTTGCAACTCAACCTTCAAATATCACTTCCTGAAGCTAACCCCACTGAGAAGGCAGCTAGCACCCTGACTCTACTGGAGAAGCGGCCAGCTGTGGCAGAAACACCAGGAAAACCTGTTTGGCTGGGGCTTCATTCCACATGGAACTCCACGTGGCCCCACAACCCATGCGCTAACAACAGCAAAAGCACCTAGTATTATATGGCAGAAGAGAAATGAAAACAATCATGGATCTATATACATAAATACCATTAAATATATACCTATCTGCATAAATTGTGTCAATATAAAGAGCAGATCTATCCCATAACATTTTAATGTTCTCCTAAGTAATACTAAATTTAATACAGAAGAGAGGGGAAAGCAAATGAAGAGACAAGTCTAGAAATAAATAAATGGAAATTTTTTAAGTAATTAATTTGGGACAGGGAAAAGCTAAAAGTTTCAGTGATATGTTTCAATCGACCTGGCAAAGATGTTTATAATACAGACTGATAGAAGAGTAACAAAAATTTTACAAAATGTGCTGATCCCTAAGATGTACATGACTTAATAAACAAAGTTTGGTTGGTATGTAAAGTCCTATGACACCATGCGTCTGTTAGGAAACAGAACTAGGGAAAACCACCATCCGAAAATGTTTTCCCAGAGCTACTGACTTCCCACGCATACATGCACACACAGCCTTGAGTGGTGTCGAGCCTACAAGTGAGATGAGACTCGAGGGACTGGAGGAAAGGGGCTGCCCCTTGTGGCCCCTCTGTCCAGAGACCCAGGCAATCACAAACCCCCTCAAAGCTAACACTGCACCACTGGGAGATGCCAGGACGGACGAGGACAGCATGCTGAGGGCTGAGAAATAGCCAACTACTCCTAGAGGAACCACGTTGTCTGTGTACTTTCTGCAGTTGTCACTACTTGCTTGATCTAGCAATTTCCTACATTCTTTTACATTGGAAAAGGCTCTAGAAAGCTGAAAAATGGCCTTTTTTTTCATATTCCAATGGGAGTTTAAAAGTGTACTCAAGTCCTCCTGGTTTGAAAGGCGGGGAAAGTGCTGTTAAAAGAATCTTTCCTGATAAACACCACCAACATTTTTTCCTTATAGGAAAAAAAAAAAAAAAAAACCTGGTCAACACTACAGCTGAAAATAATGTATCTGTTCTCTGCTACAGCACAGCATCTTGAGAGGAAGGAGCCTTGTCCCTTATGAATAAACCTGAGCACAGAGGCAGGCAAGTGCCAGGCGGGGTCAGACAGCAAGCTGAAGGGCTTCCCAGGACTGAGCCCGCTCCGTACACATTTCATCCAAACAGAAGTACACGGGAATTATAAGTCAGGCTTCTATCAGAGAAGCAAACAATACAGCAGTGAGCCCAAACTGTAAAGGAAGCTTGAGCAGATATTTGGAAAAACAGGAGAGAAAGAATTCTGGAAAACAAATGTAACTTATTCAGTAAACAAATGTAACTTACTACATTCTCATTTCAAATAAATTATATTTTACAAAGGAAATGGGACTAGGTGGAAGTAGGTAATAAACAGCTTCACATGCACTGTTTCACAATCATCAAGGCTTAATGTAGTTGTAGGACAATTTTCTTTCTTTTTTTTTTTTTTTTTTTTTTTTTTGGCGGTACTGGGGATTGAACTCAGGGGCATTCTACCTCCAAGCTATACCCCCAGTCCTATTTTTTATTCTTTATTTTGAAACAGGGTCTCACTAAGTTGCAGAGTGCCTCACTAGGTAGCTGAGGCTGGCCACGAACCCAGATCCTCCAGTCTCAGCCTCCCAAATGCTGGGATTACAAGCGTGTGCCACCACGCCCGGCTGTAGGACAATTTTCATACCGACATTTACTATGAATACAAATAGGTCTACAACACCACCATAATCGAACTTTCAACCTCATATAGCTAAACACACCTTCTATATCTTTTGGCCAAATTAAATGTTTCATTCACATTAGCATATGATAAAAGACAAAGGTTTTATCCATAAACTTTATATTTTCCTACACCTACACTTTAGGCTCAACTCTAAACTGGCCTCTCTCTTCATTCCACAGAATTTTCTGGGTTTCCTCTTCCCAAACTGCTATGTGTTACACGAAATACTCATTACAGGAAACACCTCTAATAATATGCTAAATAAAAATATCATTTTTTAAAACTACAACACATTTTTTAAAAATTCTCTTATTTTTCTGTGCCATCATGCTATTCTATCGCTAAAAGCTGGTGTATCGTGACAGCACAGTCTGTCTCCTACATTTCCCCTGAAAAACCATTTAACTAGCCGATTCTAATTTCACATTGTTTATACATATATAGGAGTGTACAAGATTCTTGCTATTAGGATGTTATTCTAACTTGCAGGTAATTTTATATTTTGATTTGAAAAGGAACCCTAGTTAAGGCACAAATTTCTATATTGCATGCATTTTCATCATAGATTAATATTTAAGTACACTTCCAGCCCACAAGTGAGACTGTAATATAAGAAAACGTAAGTAAAGTGAGAAGGTGAGCTACTACCAGACATGACATTTGTTTCACATAATGAGGATGATTAAAATAATTTAAGGCTACCTATGAAAGTGTACAATTGAATTTTACAAATTGGTTTAATCAAAAATTACAAAAAGAACAAGACACCTACTCAGTTTTAAAATACAGAATTTACTGAGGCCTCAGACTGCTGTGTCCACTACTTTTATGATTTTAAAAAGTGTTAACTACTAGCTGGGCAGGGTGGCGCACGCTTGTAATCCCAGTACTAGAGAGGCTGAGACCGGAGGATCTGGGTTTGTGGCCAGCCTCAGCTACTTAGTGAGGTTCTCCACAATTTAGTGAGACCCTGTTTCAAAATAAAGAATAAAAAATAGGACTGGGGGTGTAGCTTGGAGATAGAATGCCCCTGGGTTCAATCTCCAGTGCCACACACACACACAAAAAAATAGTATAACTACTATATATAAGTTGCTAATAAAATTAGATGCAGATTTTAAAAACTAAATAATTTTCATCAGTAATGGCATTTACATATTATATCTACCCACATTTTAACGTTTCTTCCCCCCATATCTATTGCATTCTTATACCAAACTCTCTACCTCATTTCTCAGAGCTAACTTGAAACAGTCACTATTTTTCCTACAGGATAATTCTAAAGAATACAAACATTTCTCACTATCCACTGAGAGTTCAGTGTCTGTATAAGCTAGTGACTATAACTTAACCTCAAATTTTCTAAATCAGTCTTAAATAGAATACTACTACCTACTTTGCAGCATCCAGGCTGCATCTTACACTCGTAAGAGTAAAAACCATCCTGACAGATCCTACATCTCAATTTCCGATGTCAAGTACATATTCGCAGGCACCCGAGCTATCTGGGCACCTTCAGTCGCCAATGTCCCAAGGCACGAGGACTCTGCCTCCTTGCCGTGCGAGACAGCTTGCAGTGAGAGTTCTTAGGCACCACTTTGTACTTGAAATTGTGCAGATCGTCAGTATCCAAATAACTTTTACTGGCTGCATACACAAAGAGAGTAGTTAAGACTTTGACCTATTGGAATACCACTTTGCAAAATAAATTTTCTATTATTTTACTTACAAAAGAATCCTTTCCATTTAGCATTTTTCCTTCTTTTTTAGTTTTCGTGTGTGTGTATGTGTGTGTGTGTGTGTGTGTGTGTGTGTGTGTGTGTGTGTGTGTGTTTTACTGGGGTTTAAACTCAGGGCATCCTACCTCTGAGCTAAATTCCCATCCCTATTTTTTTTTTAATTTGAAACAGAAGATTACTAAGATGCTGAGGGCCTTGCTAAATTGATGGGGCTGGCCTCAAGCCTGTGATCCTACCTCAGCCCCCCAAGTATTGGGATTACAGGTGTGTGCCACCACACCTAGTTCTTTCTTTTCTTTTCCTTCCTTCCTTCCTTCTTTCTTTCTTTTTTTGGTGGTACTGGGGATTGAACCCAGGAGCATTCTACCTCCAAGTTATACCTCCAACCCTACTTTTAATTCTTTATTTTGAAACATGGTCTAAGTTGCAGAGGGCCTCACTAAGTAGTTGAGGCTGGCCACAACCCTGCTATCCTCCTGTCATAGCTTCCCAAGTACCGGGCTTACACGCATGTGCCACCACACCCGGCTTTTTTGTTGTTGTTGTTAATAAACATTGCACTCTTTAAGGTAAACCTGCGTATATGAAGTGTGCTGTTTTGGTTTTTTTGAGTTTTTTTGTTTTGTTTTGTTTCGGTACTGGGGATTGAACTCAGGGGCATTCTACCTCCGAGCTATACCCCCAGCCCTATTTTTTATTCTTTATTTTGAAACAGGGTCTCACTAACTTGCGGAGTGCCTCACTAGGTAGCTGAGGCTGGCCACGAACCCAGATCCTCCAGTCTCAGCCTCCCAAATGCTGGGATTACAAGCCTGTGCCACCACGCCCGGCTTGAATTGTGGTTTTTATATTGTTTATTAATCTGTTGTATCCCTATAAATATGCCCAGACCCACAGGTTATGTGAACACATCAAAGAAAACTTGGTATATTCTATCACTTTATACTCTCAATGCCAAACTCAGTGGCTAAGCAGTGTCTGTGGAATTTACCATCTTATAACATCACAGCATATTACTAACATTCCTTCTTTTAGCCACAAAAACATGGAAGAATGGTTGTTCTGGCTCCTTAATACTCACACAACGAAGGAGAGGGGCTTGAACTGGAGCAGGAAACTAAAATATCTTCCATCTCAGCAAAGCGTAGTGGCACGCACTTGTAATCCCTGTACTTGGGAGGCTGAGACAGGAGGATTACAGGTTCACAGCCAGCCTCAGCAACTTAGTGAGACCCTGTTTTAAACAAAAAAAATAAAGTAGGGCTGGGAGTGGTGTAGCTTGGAGGTAAAATGCCCGATTCAGTCCACAGTACCACCAAAAAAAAAAAAAGAAAAGGTCAGATGTGGAGGCACACACCTATGTAATCCCAGTACTTGGGAGGCTGAGACAGGAGGATCACAGGTTCAAGGACAATCTCAGCAAGTAGTGAGACTGTGGTCAACCTAATGAGACCCTTTCTCAAAAATAAAAATAAAATAGGGGTAAGGGTAGCTTAAAGGTAGAATGCCTCTGGATTCAATCCCCAGTACCAAAAAGAAAAAAAAGAAACATGTTTTATCTTTCAACTAATACTGGCACTTTTCTAGCTTTACAACTCCTCGCCTGTGTAAAGCCTTGCTCTGGCCTTCAAAATGAATTTACCAGGCAACACAGCACGTTTCTCGCCAACAGGGCCGAAGAACACAGCCATCTCTTCTTCCTGCTTCACCTTCTACCTAAAGTCCCATACACACGCCAGAGAAAGCAGCACAGTGAGTGCTATTTATTGCTTATCAACATTTGAACACCATTTTCCCTGCGAAAAGCCCAAAGTTCTCAACAACTGCTTTCTCACGTATTTTTAGCACCACCAAGCTTTATCAGAAATCCAATATGATAAACTATATAATGGAGCCGGGCTTAGTGGCGCATGCATGAAATCCTACTACCTGGGAGGCCAAGACAGAAGGATCACAGGTTCGAGGCCAGTCTCAGCAACTTTTTTTTTTTTGAGGTACTGGGAATTGAACCCAGGGGCATTCTACCTCTGAGTTACACTCCTATCCCTATTTTTTATTCTTTATTTTGAAACATGATCTCACTAAATTGCAGAGGGCCTCACTAACTAGCTGAGGCTGGCTGCAAACCTGTGGTCCTCCTGTCTCAGCCTCCCAAGTACTGGGATTACAAGCGTGCACCACCACGCCCAATGCAGCATCAGCAGCATAATGAGACTCAGCAAACTAGCAAGATCCTGTTCCAAAAATAAAAAGTAAAATTAAAGAGCTGAAAGTGTCACCTTGAAGGTAGAATGCCCCTGGGTTCAATCCTCAGTATCACACACACAAACCACAATGGTATCTGGCATCGATAAAAAACAAAATGTCTGAAATAAATCTTGATTATTCAGTGTACTGTATTCCTTTAGTTCAGAGCTTTAACATTTTTATATAATGCAGTATAAAATAAGTTATCTAGCCCCAGGCATGGTGGCACACGCTTGTAATCCCAGCATTTGGGAGGCTGAGACCGGAGGATCCAGGTTCGCGGCCAGCCTCAGGTACCTAGTGAGGCACTCCGCAACTTAGTGAGTCCCTGTTTCAAAATAAAGAATTAAAAATAGGGCTGGGGGTATAGCTCGGAGGTAGAATGCCCCCAGGTTCCATCCCCAGTACCGAAAAAGTAAATAAATAAGTTATCATTTAAATATACTGGAAATAACTGCATCTTGATTAATCAAAATAATTCTTTAGTAAAATCCCCCCCCCTTTTTTTTGCACTGTGAGATATCCCTGGATCTTTCTGTAAGTACACTATGAGTTCTTGAGTATATTTTTCTGTGAATTTTCTGACTCCTTCCAACACTATAAATCATTTGGTTGAGCTTGGGCTGAAGAAAGTGGTTTGGTAACAGAAAGAACAGAACACTAGTCAGCACACAGCACCCTCAGCGAGCTCAAGAGTGCAATGCCATCAGCCCCATGCCGTTGGTTAAGTGCAACCCAATTACATTTTCAAAAATTCTGTTTCTCTGTCCCAGTAACTATACTCAGGTGCTTAACAGTCAGATGTGGTTAGTGCCACCAAACCGGGAAAGCAAATAAAAAGCATTTGCATCATGAAAGAAAAATAACAGACAGGAGCTGGGGGCACAGCTCAATTGTGGAAGCCATGCTGTGTATGTGCAAAGCCCTATGTTTGATGGAAAGACAGACAAAAGAAGATTCGGAAAGAGTGCTAAGACTAAGCCGAGCCTAAGGAGCAAGCAGAGGGGTCGCCAGGTACAAGAGCTGAGCAATCGCAGAGCCAAGAACCAGAAGGCCTTCCCTAAGGCCTGGGGAGCCAGCACACGCAGAGGTCTGCAGTGGCCTCGTGGAGCGTCGGTACTGCCAGGCCAGAAGCTCCTGTCATTCATCCTGAATTCATACAGAAGTTATACCCAAGACTGGAAGCCAAGCTTTTAGAAAGGCACACATTTTAGAAAGAACTGTCTTTACTAAAATGTGGAGCACAGATCAGGAATGGTGTGAGACTGGGGGACAGGAAGACCTCTTACAGGGCTCTTACACAAAAGGATCCAGAAGATGTGCCACGAGAGAAGAGGGACGTGCTCAGGAGAATACCACTGAACATCCACCTGGCTGTGAATTACGGAGGCCAGGATTATACGAGGACTCTACCTTCCGTGAGTGTAATACCACTCACCGAAATGCAGGGACAGGAGACGCAGGATTTACCTGCGATAGGAGAGAGGTATGGAGAAAATGCACATACAGCTGTCCCACAGACAGCGCAGCATAAAAATAAAGCACTCAATAGAGAAAGCTGAGCTGTGGATCTGGCCACCTAAGCCATTCATAGCAAGAAGGAAGGCAAAGTCTTGGCTTAGACGAGAACAGCTAGAAAAGACATTTAGAATGACAAGAGAAAAAGACAGAATCCTGAAGAATGCCAACACTTACAAGGCAGGCAGAGCCAGCCAACAAGACCAAGTAGGATGGTAGGGACTCAAGAGCAGCTACTAAAGCCGGCAGGGGGTGTGCACCTGTAATCCCAGCCACTGGAGAAGCTGAGGAGCCTGGGCAACCTAGTGAGACTGTCTCAAGAAAAAATAAAAGGGGTTGGCATATAGTGGCGAGTGTTTGCCTTACATATAGGAGGCCCTGGGTTCACACCCCAGTGCCAAAAATAAATATACAAATAAACAAAGCGGTCACAATAAAGCCGTAACAGCAAAAGTTCACGTTAAGATGAAGAGTGGAGAGAGAGGAGACGGAGCCTGACATTTGGTTGAGAAGGTGAAGAAAAAGCTGATCCAGAGACACTCGATGTAAGGGAAATGGATCCTGTTCAAACCCAGACGACGTAAGCCTGGGGAAGTTCCTTGGCCTCTCTATACAACGGGGATAAGAGCATTTACCTCAGAGGATACTGGGGGAATTATTCTGTAAAGCACTCAGAGCAAAGCCTGCCACTTAGGAGCATTAGAAACACATTTGTTAGGTAAGATACACACAGAAACACTAACAGAAGTAGGCACAGAGAGGGAAAGGAGAAAGAAAGGGCACAGAGCAAAGGGGGCCAAGCAGAATGAGCCTCTAAAGAGGTACCAGGAGAGGGTGGACCCCGGGCAGGTGAGGCAGCCGGAAGACTTAGAGAGAATAAACAAAACAAAATGGCGCAGGCCTCTATGGACCAACACTGAAGGAACTCTAATGTTAGCGCCTCCTCTGCTCATTTGTAAAGTGCAGCTCTGCAGCCCACCTCTAACTCCTGAGGACTAAATCAGATTGTCTTATAAAGCATTTAACACAGTAAATGCTGCATAATCAATCCTCCGAGCAGATGACCAAACACTTTCTGCTTTAACCTGAATTTTTTAAATATACAAAGTAAGTCAGGCTGTGAGGCCTTGACAGCTACTCAACTTCTCTGACTTGTTTTCTCTGCTGCAGAGTGGGGAGCTGGGAAGGGAGCTGAAGTGGACCACTCTTAAGATGCTCACCTAACTAGCTTTGTAACTGGAAATGCACCAAAGACAGCTGTTCTCTGCTCAAACTCACACTTCTAAGTGACAAAACAATCAAAATTTCAAGAAGTACAGGTAACTGGTAAAAAGTGATTATACATATACTGTGTGTACATGTTATGCAAATAGTTCAGTGAAGCTTTAGTTTAGTTTTAAATGTAAAATTACCAAAAAACACTAGCTGACATAAGAACCAAATCCTAAATACTATTTTCCCATTTATATTTGCTGAACAAATTTGAGTGAAAAGTAATCTCCATAATTCTCTTTTCTGATAACAAAATATGTTAACATCAACTGTCACAATCAGGAATATTATGAGGATAGCTTAAGCTACTTCTAATTCCTACCAAAAATATATAAAAATTCTACTCTCCACTATGATCACTCCTAACAGTCTCTTGGAATACTTATTGCCTCAGAATCCGTGACTATTCAGATGAAAGAGATCTCTCTCATTAAGAAACTCCTGGACACTGACTTCCACAATTTCACAAACTTTCAGAAGAGATCACAGAACGTTTCTTCAAAACATCTCCATCCCTGACAAGTCAGCATCAGTGCGTTTCTCACATCTGGAGTCCAGAACACCACTTCTGCTGGGCTTGTTTTGGGACTTGGGAATTGAAGCCTGCAATCCTCACCCTGGAGTCCAAGGAGGGGGCTCTGGGAGGCCCCAGGCTGACCTGTGGGACCCCAGAAGGGCTGCTCCTGCTGATTTTGTGACTTTATCATATGACTAGGAACATACCTGTGAGCATATCATGGGAACATGAACATACTTGCTGAAGAAATAAAAGATAACAATTCTTTTCAATAAATAATCCACCAAAGCCGGGCATGGTGGCACACACTTGTAATCCCAGCATTTGGGAGGCTGAGACCGGAGGATCTGGGTTCGCGGCCAGCCTCAGCTACCTAGTGAGGCCCTCCGCAACTTAGTGAGACCCTGTTTCAAAATAAAGAATAAAAACTAGGGCTGGGGGTATAGCTCGGAGGTAGAATGCCCCTGAGTTCAACCCCCAATACCACAAAAAAATAAAATAATCCACCAAAATTTGAATTTCTAACTCTCAAAATCCAAAAGCAAATTAAGCACGTCAATGCCAGATTTGCATACCCTGTCCCAACATTTATCTGCCTTCAGTTTTACATATCTAAGAGTCCTGGGCCAGCCCCATTCCAACACAAGTCTATGATTTAACACGAGAATTGTTTTCATCTTTAACTTTTATTGACCATTAGCAAAAGTTAAGTTTACAAATGTTAAAGTTTATTTATGAAATCATGATCTCTTGTGTGTGTGTGTGTGTGTGTGTGTGTGTGTGTGTGTGTGAGAGAGAGAGAGAAAGAGATTATACACACACACACACACACACACACACACACATACGTACATACATACATACATACCGGGGATGGAACCCCAGCCCGATTTTATTCTTTTATTTTGAAACAGAGTCTCATTAAGTTGCAGAGGCTGGCTGTGAACTTGCAATCCTCCTGTCTCAGGCTCCCAAGTACTGGGATTAGAAGAGGGCACCACCATGCCCACCTAAATCATCACCTTTTAAAGATGAATGTCATCTAATTGGGACATCTCTTCAACATTTTAGAGGAACATAAAAGAGTCATCAAAGAGAATAAAAGGAAGTATCATGGCTGGAGAGGGACAGAGAAAAGAGCAGCAACTGCAACCCTCCACCTCAGGAAAACTAAAACTGTTACCTTTGCTCCCTCAGCAAAGAAAAGCAGCATTCCATGCCTCCATCGGGGCTGCTGGGAATCAACTTCATGAATGACCATTAACAAAAGGCCTCACACATGGCGGCTGGTCAGTAAACATTAGCGGTTCTTCCTGTCTTACACCAACCTTACCCAATGCACCCAACTTTCCTTGCTCCCACTTTAAACCCCCAAACACTGCATTCTAACAGTTTGTAAGACTCAAATGCCATCTTCAGAAGAACTCTCAGTTGTATTAAGAATCAAACACTACAGCTGGGAATGATGCTCAGATAGAATGCTTGCCTAGCATGCAGAGGCCCTGAGAAGGGAAGGGGAGGGGAGGGGAGGGGAAGGGAGGTTAGGTTAGGTTCAAACAATTCCCTTAAAAAACACAACCAAAGGACACTTGCTATCTTGCTGGCCAGAAGGGAGAGGAAGGCTGCAAAACTAAAGACTCAGGACCTAAGCCAACGCTTGCCCTCAGAAAGAAAGTGGGAAGGTAAAGGCTATGTTCCAAGTCAGTCAGTCAGAGAGACACAGGAAGAGCAGAGGACAGGAGCCATCCGGCCTCTGGAAGCGGTATCTGCTCCACTGTCTGCCAGATCCTGAAGAAATAAACACACCAACCTGCTAAAGAAGAGATGCACATGGTTCCCGGGCAATGGGGTCCTCTCAGACTAGACAACTATAATACAGTTGTTACAAAGTTAGGCATCTGAGGCCACACGATTTTAAAACTGAGCATCTAAACACATCTCTACAGGATGCTTAAAGTCGTAACTAGAAGTGATTCCACATGAGATGGAATGCTAATGTTCTAAGTGTTGGCCTTATCACTGAATGCGGTCTCCCATCTCCAAAGTCACTGTGTTAAAAGAAATAGTATTCATTTACATAATTTCTGGTGTACTTCAACAACTATGCCAGGAGTTTTTTCTTTTAACCTGCAGAGTACTTGCTTCCCCACACAAAGCGATCTGCAGCCTTCTACATGGTGGTTAAATGTCACAACCATTTGATTCAAAGCAGACGGAGAAGTGGCTTGCATGATGGAAGAACTACGTTATTTAAAAGAACACCATTTTCACTTGGAAGAAAAATGACTGACAAACCATAGTTACGCAGACTTGAGTGTTTGGCAGACGTTTCCAAAATGAATAAAATAATCTGTCACTTCTAGGAAAACAATTGACAGTTTTGTTTGCCAATGATAAAATTTGAGCATTCAAACAAAAATCAGAATTTTGGAAAAATAGTATCTACTATCGTGAACCTGAATTTTCTAATACTTTTAAAGGATTTTTTTTTTGGGGGGGGCGGTCCTAGGGATTGAACCCGGGGGCATTCTACCTCTGAGCTCCATCTCCATCTCCATCTCCAACCCTTTTAATTTTATTATTTGGGAACAGGGTCTCACTAAGTTGCTAACAGCCAGTGGTAAACTCACAGCAAAAGTAAGGCGTTTCCTTCTTTTCTTCTCCAGTGAATACGGCCTATCATGTGCTTTGCTGGCCACCGGGACTTTGTCTCCTCATTTTCCGTTCTTTCGCACTCCATCTTCTCTTGACAGGCAGGTACTCCAGCTGAGCCACACAGTCTGAGGCTCCTCACTCGGGCTCTGCCCCATCGAGGACATCTGTGCCTTTTTTGGAAATTGTGGCAGCAGAAGTCACTGAGGCTCTAGATCTGCCCCGTGAGTAAGTGTGGCCATTGAACCCAGGGGCATTCTACCTCCGAGCTACACCCTTACCCCTGTTTTTTATTCTTTATCATGAACAGGGTCTTACTAAGTAGCTGAAAACCTGCGATCCTCTGGTCTCAACCTCCCAAGTACTGGGATTACAAGCATGTGCCAGCACACCCGGCCTGGCCGTGCTTTTTCACACCCAGGGTGTTGAAGTTTCATTTTTTAGTTTTGCTTTGCCATGTTCAAAATGTATGCTATAAAAATTTTATATGTATTTATACTTATCCACATAAAATTTTAGGCATATTACATTTTCAATGATGTTTCCTGGCAATAATAAGGATCCTGGTCATTTAGCACTGTGGATCCCGAGTGTGAGGGGGCGCTCTCCGTAGGACGCGTGCCTCCTGTGGCTGGAGGGGAGAGGCAGCTGCCGAGATCTCTCCATAGTGGTTCAGCACCGGCCACACCAGCACCCCTGGAGACTCACGTCTACCCAAACCTCCAAGACATGAAACACAAAGTGTCTTTTACCAAGCATCTTGATGCTTGAGCCACTGGCCTAGAAATGAAAATGCCGGAGGCAGGCACCCATCTGCCAGGACTGGCTCTCTGGTAACAGTCTGCCAGAGCCGCACAACAGAACTCCGCAGCATGACTGGCCTGAACAGAACCCGTTTCTCCCAGTTCTGGAGCTCAAGTCCAAGGTGAAGGTGCAGGCAAGGCAGGTTTCGTTCTGAGGTCCTTCTCTGCTTTCACGTGGCCTCTTCTCTGTGAGCCGGAAGAGAGGCAGAGCTCTCCTTCCCTCACCTGATAAGGCCACCCACGAGTCATACTGAGACCCCAGCTTCGGGTCTTCATTTAACCTTAACTATCTCATTAGGGGTTCTGTCTCCAAACCCGGTCACACTGGAGATTAATGGGGACTTCCACATAATGAACTAGAAGGAAGGAGCTATACTTCAGTCCATAACACCAACCAGGAAAAAAACGCTCAGGCTCCATGCCAAGGCGGATGCCACCAGCCCAGGACCTCACCTGCAGAGCACAGAGTCCACCTGGGCAAGCCACAATTGCCAAGGGAATCTCAGCACTGACAGGGATTCAAAGAAGCTGGGTGGAGCTGGGCGTGATGGGGCATGCCTGTAATCCTGCACTTGGGAGGCTGAGACAGAAGGATCACAGGTTCCAAGCCAGGATCAGCAACTTAGTGAGAACTTCAGCAACTTAGTGAGACCCTGTTTCAAAATAAACCAGGACTGAGGGTGTAACTCAGAAGTAGAATGCCCTGGAGTTCAAGCCCCAGTACCAAAAAAAAAAAAAAAAAAAAAAAACAAAGAAGCTGGGCAGGTCTCATGGGGATTCCCACAGGGAAGAGAGGAAGGGGAGAAGTACAGAAAGCGATTTCCCACAATGGTGCTGCTGCCACTGGTGGCAGTTACTGGGCATTTACACACATGCTGGTAGGACCTATGCTAAGGCTCTGGGTGTACTCATTCATTTCATTCTTGTTACCCCATTACAGGAATAGAAACTGAGAGCTTAAAGGTTGAGTAGCCCGCCAAGAAGCGATGCTGGAGAGCGGCAGCAATTGAATGGTCCAAGACTGCTTCCAGAGGCAGTCACTTAGCCTCCACTGCCTCTCCACTGGAGCACCCAGTTTTCAACCACAGAACACCAACTTGGCCTCCACTGTCTCCCCACTGGAGCACCCAGTTTTCAACCACAGAACACCATCAGCAGAGGACAGGCTTCAGGGAAACACAAAAGGCCAGAAACACATGTGAGTCAGTAACTGACTTCATGGGTAATGAAGTACTTGTACCCATCGAATTGGCACCAACATCCAGAGTTAGTGTCCTCAGGAAAAACAACTCCAACACCACTGAAGGAGTGTGAACTGACAGGGCCTTGCTAGGGCCAATCCAGGAATGGGCACCATATTTAGGATGAACATTGTCCTTTCTAGAAATTTCTCCCAAGGTGCACAGAGCAGTATATAAAAGGCTGTCAATGGCAGCATCGTTTTCAAGAGTGAAACACTGACATGATCTAAATGGCCACTGGAAGTGGACAGGGAAATAAAGTCATGGGGAATTCAGGATACTTGTCTGAGCTAGTTGAAAAGACAAACTAGAGCTCTGTGTGTCAACATGAAAAGATCAGCCACACAATTCTGCATATATATAAGAACATAGGTGTACCTAAAATTACCAGGGATGGGAGCTTTCATTGTACTTCATATATGTTTTATTCCTAGAACATTTTGGAATAAACATTATCAGCCAGATGTTAGAAAAACAATCTATTACAATTGTATTCCTGTGTCAAACAGATGTGGTTTCTATTCAAGTTCCACTACCCAGCTGGTGGCCCTGGCTGGACTATGAAACCTACGTGTTTCCCAGGTTAGCAGGAGGACCTGCAAGGATGAGAGGCCCACCGGCTGCTCTCAGCACGGATTCTCTGCTTCTTCCTCTCACGACAGAGTCCCCACACCCTAAGTGCTGTGAGGGAGACAAGTGCGGTGGGAGCTCCTCAAAGGCAGATGCTGAGCGTGGCTGGTCACCTTTATCAGGCCAGGTTCAAAGAAGTGATCTACTAATTCACAGGTGACAGACTAACTCCTTGCATATCTAACCAATCCTAAATAATAAAGAATGTGTTCATCCAAGATTAATATATTTTTTATTTCCAAGGAACTTTTGGGAAAAGTATAAATCTTTGAATCCCCACACATACTCTATATATTTTAAGGATATAAAACTGACCTAATTTCTTAATAATTGTAGATGTTCAAAATAAAAGGTGCCCAAATTTTCTGCATCCTGCTTTGGAACTTTACAAAATATTTTCAGTTCACTCATCTGAAATCATACTTCATATCTGAATCAAAAAAGGAAGCCTATCTTCTCCAAAACTGCCTCCCATGGGAGACAAATTCTTTGCCGTATCTAGTTAGCGCTATTCACCACTCAAGCGTTAGTCCCAGATGCAGGCTGCTCTCCACGAGCCTAGCACCAACCTAGATCCATCAACGTTGAGGGCTTGGCACTGCACACTGCTCAACTTCTCCCACCCGCCCAACCCCTGCATCTCCACGACTAAACTACAGAACCACCTATCGGCCAAATGGAAAGTATCAGTGAGGCGGCGGGGGGTTATGCACTGAGGCCCCACCGAGACCCTGCCTATATCAAGACTGTATTCACTTTCTCTTTACACAAAGTATGCAGTACTGGAAATATTCTGAAAGAACTGGGCTCTCAAACAAGGTCTACACAAAGGTACTCCCAAGTCTGACAACTAAGGAAAGTGTTCATGGTACAGTCAACTAGTAACTAAATGAAACACCACAATGCCAGTATTTGAGAGGCTGAGACAGGAGGTCTGCAGCCAGCCTCAGCTACTTAGTGAGGCCCTCTGTAACTTAGTGATACCCTGTTTCAAAATAAAGAATAAAATAGAGCTGGGGAGTATAGCTCAGAGGTTGAATGCCCCTGGATTCAATCCCCAGTACCAAAAAAAAAACCTACCACAATGATACACTTCCCTTTTTAAGCAAACCATTATAATCATAACTTGAGAGTAAACTAATAAACAGAATTTCAATAATGTTTTTCAAGGCAGAATGTATCAACTTCATCAAAAATGATCAAACTTAGCCGGGCGTGGTGGCGCACGCTTGTAATCCCAGCATTTGGGAGGCTGAGACTGGAGGATCCGGATTCTCGGCCAGCCTCAGCTACCTAGTGAGGCACTCCACAACTTAGTGAGACTCTGTTTCAAAATAAAGAATAAAAAATAGGGCTAGGGGTGTAGCTCGGAGGTAGAACGCCCCTGAGTTCAATCCCTAGTACCGAAGGAAAAAAAAAATGATCAAACTGATCTACAGCAGGGACAGACATCACCTGCCCTGAGGCATGATGCCCGAGGGAAGAGATGCCCTCCCCCAGTACTGCTCCGGCCAAAAAGGACCCAGTAAACCTAAGCATGATGTGGAATCTGATTTGCTAATTAGGACTATCTGAAAGAGAACATAGGTGTCTTCCGGAAAGCCACTACAGCATAACAATATTTGCTATCTTGCTTGCAAAGTTTCACCAGCTGTAATGCCAAGAAGTATGTCCCAGAAAAGAGAACTGAAGACATTTTCTCTCCAACCACCATGACTAGCTTCTGTATAATTTTATGCAACAGATATTTACTGGGGCCCTGGTAAAACGCTGTTCTAGAGCACCCTCCCCAGGAACGCATCAACAAACACCACAAACAAAACTCCTGCTTCACAGAGTTTGATTAGTCTCGGGACGTAATAAGTAAAACATAAAGAAACAACCAAAAGATAAGTATGAGAGAAAAACCACAGAACTGGAGGACAGGAGGTTTGGGAAGAGGTAGGAAATCTTGAATTGGGTGGTGAGGGGAGGCCTCACCGAGGTGTGCTCCAGAAGGAGGGGAGGACTAGGACCAGCAGGCCCTAAGAGGAAGAGGGCAGTGTCTGGGGAGAGAGAACGGGTGGGACCCAGAGGTGGGTTTGCCTCCGAGCAGCCAAAGGATGAAAGGAGCCAGAGCAGCGCCCGCGGGAGTCCCCGAGGAGACGCTGGGGCAAAAGGTGCTTCGGCGGCAGCTGCAGTTTTACCTGAGGGAAGTGGGCCATGGACAGGTTTTCAGCAGAGGAGGGACATGATCTGACTCAGGCTGTGATGGGAAGAAATGAAGGTGGAGGCCAGTGAGAACCATCACGATAGGCCAGGAGGGGAGCGGCCAGGCGGCCCTCAGCAGTAGAAGTGGTCAGATACTACACATTTTGAGGGTAGAGTCTCAGGGTTGAGAACAAACCATGCAGCATACGAGAGAAAGAGGAGTCAGGAGGACTCCAAGGTTTCCAATTCCTCAAGGTGAGAGAGGTTCAGAAAGCAGTAGTCCTGCAAAGTCCTTGGACATCGGCCACTTCAGCCTGTGCACCAAGCTCAGGAAGCCAGTTGTGAAAGGTGTGTCACATTCAGGAAGGAAGGAATGGCACTTCAGGGTTAGACTATCCACATGCAGGACATGGGAAACAAAACCGGAGCCTCAATTTCCAATCCAAGGTTAGGAGTTTTTTGTTGTTTTTTTGTATTGTTTTGTTTGAGGTACTATGGATTGAACCCAGGGGTATTCTACCTCCGAGCTATATCTCCGGCCCTATTTTTTATTCTTTATTTTGAAACAGGGTCTCACTAAGTTGCAGATGGTCTCACTAAGTAGATGAGACTGGCTGTGAACCTGTGATCCTCCTGTCTCAGTCTCACAAGTACTGGGATTACAAGGATGCGCCACCACACCCAGCTTGAGTTTTTTCCCTTATATCACGTAGCTGTGTTTTGTTTTCTATTTATATTTTAAGGCATATATTTGTATTTCTGTGTTACCGTACACAGAAAAAGAAGAAACCCTGTCCTGGGTGTTTCAAAAGCCTCGCTTGCACCAGTGTTAGTTAACCTACACTCAGCTGCTGAGGCAGGCAGGAGGCTACTGAAGCCAAATGGAAGCCCGACAGAGCATGGCTCTCTAAGGCTGGAAAGTTCCTCACTGAGCTGGTGTCTGATGCTAGGAGGGCTACATACAACTGGAAAAACAGCAGTGGTTCAGCCATCCCTATTAGTCCAAAAATGCACTCCAAAGTTTAGGCCAAAGCCGTCAGCTCTTCACTCTGATCTCTCTCAGGAGGCAAATCATATCAGTGTCATTGCTGTATTTTTTTAACGTAAAACTCCAATGTTTTTCTCCAGTTACATTTCTCACTGATCAAACAAAGGAGACGTGTGTTAGCTATCCCACCAACCTAAAATATGAGTGTTTCAGACAGAATGTTTCTCTTTCTGAATGGCTACCAGCAGAACACTCACTCCCCCATCTGTCCCTCCCTCCCTCTCACCACCACCACACCACCACCACACCACCACCACCCCCCCCAGGCCATGGCACTGTGCTCCACCACTGCCCTGACCCGGCCTGCTGCCACAGTCCCCCATTCATCTACCAAGCACCTCTCAAGCGAGAGCCAAGCTGCACTAGGCACTGCCATCCCTGCCATCCCGTCCCCCAAGCAGACGTGAAACACATAACTAATCACAAGAGCTGAGGGCTACAAAAGCAGAATGTCCCGCTGAGGCTCCAGGGCCTAACCAGGGCTATGGCGAGAAGGCCTGCCACTGGAGGAGAGGAGGAGCCAGAGCCGGCCAGGGAGCCGAGGCAGGCCAGCAGGGCTCCACACCTACACAGTACCGAGGCCACGGGCCGGCTGGAGGCCTGCCGAGACGCAGTGGAGTCATCCCGAGGGGCTGCAGGGAGCCCAGGTGGCACACGCGTGGGATCACTTCAAAGCCTCCTCTACATGATGCGAGGCGGCTGGACTTCCTCCTGCTGGCCAAGTTCAGATGCCTTTCCCTGCAAGTCCTGAGTTGGGGCAGCAGAACACCTCGTTCTCATTTTTCCTTCCACCCCAGCACCAGCACCACCTCGCTTGGCTGTCTTGTATCAGGCGAGGGCCTGGGAGCCCCAGAGAACTCCTAGCTGACAGGGCCTGGCAGCGGGAACACCACAAGCTCCAGGGCAAGGAGGCTCAGGACCAGCAGCACCGCAGCCCAGGAGCTTCTCTCGGTGATGGTCACTAGGGCCCCACTCCTCTCCTGCTGCGGTACCTAACGGAGGAGACCCTCCTCTTGACCTCTTCCTGGTCTACGTTCCTGGTTATCTCTGGGCTTTGTCTCCTATCCCAGGAGTACTAAGAGTTCAAAGCACCATCACATCAGTTCTGCCATGACCTCTTCAACATTAGGTGCTAAACATTAGAGAAGTGACAAGATCTGTTTTCTGGGAAAAGGTCACTTTCTCCTACAATCTGTCTGGTTTTACCCCATGTGGCCACAGCACAGAGAAGCCCCTCCCCGATTCTGACCACCTCCCCAAGCATGTGTGTGGCCTTGACACCAGCACCTGAGAGAGAAAGCTGCTTTGTCAAGAAAATGGCTTGAGCTCATCACTCACATTTCCAAATTCTGACTTCGCCTAAAACCAAATTAAACCTACTGATTCTAACTGTCCAAGAATTAATTGCCCCATCACCTACTACATTCTAGCTAAGAAGACATGGTTACAAATCCCTCCTCAAATAGAGTACTGCCTTTCAATTTAAAAAAAAAAAAAAAAAAACAGCCGGGCGTGGTGGCGCACGCTTGTAATCCCAGCATCTGGGAGGCAAATAAATTAATTAATTAATTAATTAATTAATTAAAATACTTCCTTAAGATGTCCACACAATTTTTTTTTTTTTTTTTTTTGCGGTACTTGGGATTGAACTCAGGGGCATTCTACCTCCGAGCTATACTCCCAGCCCTATTTTTTATTCTTTATTTTGAAACAGGGTCTCACTAAGTTGGGGAGTGCCTCACTAGGTAGCTGAGGCTGGCCGCGAACCCGGACCCTCCGGTCTCAGCCTCCCGAATGCTGGGATTACAAGCGTGCGCCACCATGCCCGGCTGTCCACACAAATTTCTATGGCAATTTAATTTGGAAAAGAATACTGTCCTTTTTAAGTGACACTTACTGAAGTATTTTAAATTAAATAATATGCTGTCTGGAACTTCTATAGGATAAAGAACACAGGAAGCCAGTAAGAGATGATGTTTGTCACAGGAAGGAGACAAACTTGCGTTGATGGGATGGGGGAGGGACACGGGGGTCTGCTATTCTACTTTCCTCTGTTAGTTAGCAAAGTGCACCATTTGGGCATCCAACACATCTTAGAATCCTCAAAGGTATGAATTCCTCATCTTTTGCTATTATTTTTCCCCATAAAAGATGATGTTGCTTAGAATAAATGCAAACATCACCCTTGGAGACGAAGCTGTTCAAAATGGAAAACTAGTTTTAAAGCAAGTTACTCATTTGTAATTTCTGAAGTCCTGCTTAAACATCATTCTTCCACCAAAATTTTAACTAAACAACTATACTTGGCATTTACAGCTTTCTAAAGCTAAAATGAATTTGTACTAAGAGATAAGTGGATATTTCCAAATAATCTTTTTATATCAACGATGTATCTTCTACATTACTCGTGACTCCCACTTCTATATATGAAAAATGTTCATCAAATTTGGTGTACAAGCCGGGCGTGGTGGCGCACGCTTGTAATTCCAGCATTCGGGAAGCTGAGACCGAAGGATCCGGGTTCGCGGCCAGCCTCAGCTACCTAGTGAGGCACTCCACAACTTAGTGAGACTCGGTTTCAAAATAAAGAATAAAAACTAGGGCTGGGGGTATAGCTCGGAGGTAGAATGCCCCTGAGTTCAATCCCCAGTACCACAAAAAAAAAAAAAAAAAAAAAAAAATTTGGTGTACAACTTACAAAACCACTGACTTACAAGGTTGAAAAGAACATTCAAGTTTCTCTGGTCAATCAGAAATTTGATGTTTTTAAGATTAATGTGTTTATGGAATCTGTGAAGATTTAACGGACAGTCTAACGGCTACATACTACAGCACACCACATAAAGTAGGAAATGTGAGGGGCTGGCAAAAGCTTCCCACTCCACAATACTAGGATCAATTACCAGCGCATCCTAAGATCTCACTCGAAATAATTGTCACTTTAGGAAGTAAAATAATGCTATTTCTATGTCATGTTAGTTTCCATTATAAACAATTACAGTCTACAAAGAAATGTTTTACTCAACACCTTCCAAATAACATGTGCTTACCATATTGTGTTCAGTGGTTGGAAGTTCCCCACAATTAGCGTGAAAAAAAAAACACCATTTCTACTCCTCGCTCAACATTTAAAGTCAAAGTCATCAAGTAACGAAAGATTTCATTACCACCCTGTACTGACAGAGACCAATATTAATTATTATTTGAATTAACCTCTGAGCCATGGTTTTCATCAGTACTCAGAAAAGACAGGGACAATTTCTAATTACACGCCACCCTCATTATAAGTCACTAGGCCGCCAAGCTGTATCTGATGAAGCTGCTACTTTGCCTTGAAACTGCTCTGGACTCCATTATAACCTCCTCAGCTCGTCCACGGGGAAATGGAGCTCCACGGGCTCCAGGGGGATTCTTTCCAGGGGAGTACCTTTTTTTTTTTCTTTCTTCCTTTAAAGTTATGACACAGTACTAGACAGTCCTCAAATACATGGCAAGCAGTTATTCAAGGTTTACACTTTCTTCAAAAAGTAGAGAATCAAGCTGGGCGTGGTGGCGCACGCTTGTAATCCCAGCATTTGGGAGGCTGAGACCAGAGGATCCGGGTTCACGGCCAGCCTCAGCTACCTAGTGAGTCACTCCACAACTTAGTGAGACCCTGTTTCAAAATAAAGAATAAAAAATAGGGCTGGGGTGTAGCTCAGAGGTAGAATGCCCCTGGGTTCAATCCCCAGTACCACAAAAAAAAAAAAAAAAAAAAAAGCAATGAAAAGAAGGTAAAAAAGGATCTCTGGTCAGGCATGGTGACACACACTTGTAATCCCAACACTTGGGAGGCTGAGACAGAAGGTTCGCAGGTTTGCAGCCAGCCTCAGCAACTTGGTGATGCCCTCCACAACTTAGTGAGAACTTGTTCCAAAATTAAAAAGGAATAAAATAGAGTTGAGGGTGTAACTTGGAGGTAGAATACCCCTGGGTTCCATTCCCAGTAAAACATAGACACACACACACACACACACACACACACACACACACACACACACACGATCTGTTCTCAACAACAGAAAAGACATGGAGTTTCTGAATCTTAATTAGAACTTAATAACTTAATTTGTTTAATGTAACAAAATCAATTGTATGACAGAATGGTAATTACCAACCTTAATAGTACAGAGAAGAAAGGAAGGCTATTCATGATCCACAACCAAAGGGAGAGAGCTACATGGCACTGAATGAATCTCCTCTCTTGACTAAACACACTGCTCACGGCACCTGTTCTGGCCGAGGGACTGCTTCCACAATGAGCACTGTTTTGAGTCACTGGAAAAAATACTGCTGTCGAAACTAACTCATCAACACTGCAAAGAAAAATGTTTTAAACTGAAATGTCTACACATGAATTACAACAAATTAAGAAAGTGTACTTTTAGATTTTTCCATCTTCTAAGGTCTTCGTTGATTTCTTTTTTCAGCTTTTTGTAGTTTTCCTTATAGAGGTCTTTTACCTCTTTGGTTAGGTTTATCCCTAAGTATTTTATTTTGGGAGGTGCTACTGTGAATGGAATTGTTTTCTGGATTTCTTTTTCAGTGGTTTTATGGTTGGCATACAAGAAAGCTTCTGATTTTTTAAGATTGACTTTGTATCCAGACACTTTGCTGAATTTGTTGATCAGTTCTCTAAGTTTTTTGGCTGACTTTATTGGGTCTTATTCTTCTAAGTATAGTATCATGTCATCTACAAAGAGGGATAGTTTTAGTTCTTCTTTCCGTATTTTTACCCCTTTGATTTCCTTCTCTTGCCTTATTGTTCTGGCTAGAGTCTCAAGTACTATGTTGAAGAGAAGAGGTGATAATGAACATCCTTGTCTTGTTCCTGTTTTTAGTGGAAACTCTTGCAGTTTTTCAAAAAACAAAAAAAGTGTACTTTTACATTTAAATTTTGTCAAGTCCTTCCCCATTTATAAACAGAAGAGAACCTTTCTTCTGGACAGGATGTGAAGAAAAAATTGTTGTCAGACACCAGTAATCCAAACTACTTGGGAGTCTGAGGCAGGAGGAACATAAGCACAAGGCCAGCCGGAGGAACTTGACAAAACCTTGAAAAATCTTTAAAAGCTAGACATAGCCAGGCATGGTGGCGCATGCTTGTAATCCCAGTACTTGGGAGGCTGAGACAGGAGGATCCGAGTTCTCGGCCAGCCTCAGCTACTTAGTGAGGCACTACGCAACTTAGTGAGACCCTGTTTCAAAATAAAGAATAAAAAATAGGACTGAGGGTGTAGCTTGGAGGTAGAATGCCCCTGGGTTCAATCCCCAGTACTGCAAAAAAAAAAAAAAAAAAAAGCTAGAGATACATTTCAATAGTAAAGCATTTCTGGGTTCAATCCTGTTAAGGAGAAAGAAAAAAAATAAACTAGTACTGGAAGAATTGTTTCCAAAAAAATGCAGTGAAGTTTTGTAACCACTCCAAAAATAGCTATCATAACCAACACTGTTAAAGGTTAATAAAATCTAAATTGTTATTTTTTTTTTGCAGTACTAGGGATTGAACTCAGGGGCATTCTACCTCCGAACTATACCCCCAGCCCTATTTTTTGTTCTTTATTTTGAAACAGGGTCTCACTAAGTTGTGGAGGGCCTCGCTAAGTAGCTAAGGCTGGCCAAGAACCTGGATCCTCCAATCTCAGCCTCACAAATGCTAGGATTATAAGCGTGCGCCACCACGCCTGGCTATAAAACTGAAATTTAAAAAAATCAAAATTAAGCCAGGCGTGGTGGCATGCACTTGTAATCCCAGTACTTGGGAGGCTGAGACCAGAGCATCCGGGTTCGAGGGCAGCCTCAGCTACTTAGTGAGGCCCTCCACAAGTTAGTGAGACCCTGTTTCAAAATAATAAATAGGACTGGGGGTGTAGCTCAGAGGTAGAATGCCCCTGAGTTCCATCCCCAGTACTGCAAAAAAAAAAAAAAAAAATCAAGATTATTCCCAGCAACCCATATTTACGCATCTGTAGACTTAAATATCCTAATACTAATAACATATCATAAATACATGGGCTTATATAAAGTATTACTATAAAAAATATTTTATTTTTTTATTTTATTTTATTTTATATATATATTTTTTTTTTTTAACTCTACCTCCGAGCTATATCCCCAGTCCTATTTTTTATTCTTTTTTTAAAATAGGGTCTTACTAAGTTGCGGAGAGCCTCACTAGGTAGCTGAGGCTGGCCGCGAACCTGGATCCTCCGGTTTCAGCCTCCCGAATCCTGGGATTACAAGCGTGCGCCACCACACCCGGCTCTATAAAATATATTTTAAACTCTACTGTAAAATCTTTTTTTGGGTGGGATATGTGACTAGGGACTGACCTCAGGGGCATTCTAGCTACACCCAGCCCTATTTTATTTTTATTTTGAAACAGGGTCTCACTATGTTGGTGAATGTCTTGCTGAATTGTTGAGACTAGCCTTGAACCTGCAATTCTCCTGTCTCAGCCTTTTAAGTACTGGGCTTACATGCATCGGCCACCTCACTCAGCTGGTAAAATCTCTATTATTTTTGTAGCCAGGTGCAGCGGCAGCCACACTTGTAGTACCAGCTACTTCAGAGGCTGACACAGAGGACGGCATGAACCCAGAAATCAAAAGACAATGAAGAGCCAGGCATGTTGGCACATCCTTGTAATCCCAGTACTTGGAAGGCTGAGTCAGGAGGATTGCAGGTTCCCAGCCAGCCTCAGGAACCTCGTGAGGCTCTCTGTAACTTAATGAGACTCTGTTTCAAAACAAAAAATAAAATAGAGCTGGGGGTGTGTTTCAAAAGTAGAATGCCCCCGAGTTCAATCCTTAGTACCAAAGGAAAAGAAAACAGAAATGCCCTTTTATATTATTATTATTTCTAGAGGTAAGAATAAATTGGGAGTTTTTATTGCATATATGTAAGAAAAACAACTTGATATTTTAATATACATAAAAGGAAATTGTTACTGTAGCCAAGCAAATTAACACATGTATCATCTTTCATGTTTTTTTTTGGGGGGGGGTGTACTGGGGATGAATCCAGGGCCAGGGGCATTCTACCTCTGAGCTACACCAGCCCTATTTTTTATTCTTTATTATGAAACAGGGTCTCACCAAGTTGCAGAGGGCCTCAAGTAGCTGAGGCTGGCTGCGAACTGGGATCCTTCAGTCTCAGCCTCCCAAGTACTAGGATTACAAGTATGTGCCACCAAGCCTGGCTCACGATTACCTTTTTTTTTTTTTATAGATTAAAAATAAGGTTTCCTTTCACCATTAAATGCAGTTTCGATTTCTATTTAAAAACTTAAATGTGGAGCCAGCATGGTGGCGTACATTTATAATCCCAGTACTTGAGAGGCTGAGACAAGAGGATCCAGGTTTGCGGCCAGCCTCAGCTACTTAGTGAGGTCCCTCGCAACTTAGTGAGACCCTGTTTCCAAATAAAGAACAAAAAATAGGGCTGGGGATGTAGCTCAGAGGTAGAATGTCCTTGGGTTCAATCCCCAGTACCACACACACACACACACACACACACACACACACACACACACAAATTAAATGTACAAAGGATATGTGGCATGCTGGGCTAGGTGCTAGGCATAAAAAGTAAGAAATGGTGGATGAACACAATGTATCAAAAAATAAACAGCAATAATGTAGCCAGGCGAGGTGGTAATCCTAGTACTTGAGAGGCTGAGACAGGAGCTTGGCAAATTCAAGGCCAGCCTCAGTGATTTCATGAGACCTTATTTTCAATAAAAATAAGCCAAGAGCCGGTGTGGTGGCATACACTTGTAATCCCAGTACTTGGGAGGCTGAGACCAGAGGATCCGGGTTCATAGCCAGCCTCAGCTACTTAGTGAAGCCCCCCGCAACTTAGTGAGACCCTGTTTCAAAATAAGGAATAAAAAATAGGGCTGGAAGTGTAGCTCGGAGGTAGAATGCCCCTGAGTTCAATCCCCAGTACCAATAAGGGGGGGGGGGGCAAGCATGGTGGCACATGCCTGTAATCCAAGTACTTGGGAGGCTGAGACAGGAGGATTGCAGGTTGGAGCAGTCTCAGCAAGTGGTGAGACTTTCATCAACCTAGTGAGACCCTCTTTCAAAATAAAAGTAAAATGGGGCTGGGGTGTAGCTTGGAAGTAGAATGTCCCTGGGTTCAACTTTTAGTGCCTAAATAAATAAATAAATAAATAAATAAATAAATAAATAAATACATGGCTGGAATTGTAGCTCGGCGGTACAGCACCCTTGGGTTCAACCCTCCTACCACAAAAAATAAAAATGAAAAGCTGGGCGTGGTGGCGCATGCTTGTGATGAACACTTAAGACTTAAATGCTTTGATGAACTATATTTGGTGTTTTGTTCAAATCTGTAAGCACTGTATACATTGGACAGGTTATCTACTAATAGCTACCCAATTCTGATAATCAACTCTTCATAATTATGATTAAAATCCCCCAAAGTAAATTCTTAAACAAAGACAACTTGTAAACTTTTTTCATTAATCCAACTCATTAAGAGACATATCTAAATTGTTTCATGGGAAACAAGCAAATAACAGACACAGGGGTGTGGTGGTGCACGCCTGTAATCCCAGTAATTGGGAGGCTGAGACAGGAGGATTGCAGGTTCGAGGACAGCCTCAACAAGTAGTGAGACTCTCATCAACCTTAGAGAGACACTGTTTCTAAACAAAAAAATAAAATAAGGATGGGGATATAGCTTGGAGATAAGATTGCCTCTGGGTTCAACCACCAACACCACAACAAATAAATATAATAATACACCAGTAAGGCAGTAAATATGCTTATTAATGTTTATCAGCTTTTATATGACAAATTCAGAACTCTGATGTGGATTCTTAACATAATGTAGTTTAAAAGATCTTTGTAGATAGAATTTTTTGGGGGGGTGGTCTAGGGATTGAGCCCAGGGGCATTCTACCTCCAAGCTACACCCCCAGCCCTATGGTTTTTTTTTTTAATTTTTATTTGGAAAAGGGACTCACTATTTGCTGAGGATGTCCTCGAGCCTGTGATCCTCCTGTCCCAATCTCTCAAGCACTAGGATTACAGGAGTGCGCCACCACACCTGGCATGTAGGTAGAATTTTTAAAGAACTTCCCTTTTCTTCATACATGAAAATTAACAGTCAGCATGTTGAGACTTTGTAAAATGGCAAAATATTTTCACTAAGAGGTTTAAAATTTCTTAATCAAATTGTACGTAAAGTTTGATAGTTTTGTCTTTATAGTCTGAAGATAATTTGTCATGCTAAATGCTACAACTCTAATTTTCACAAGGTATTATGACCATTCAATATGTAGAGCAAGATCTTCCAGAATGAGAAGTTCCCTAACAGGCAATTACATAACCAGATCTCTTCCCTCTGTTCTTTCATCATCACTGGCCACACTGTTCTAACATACAGTTTTTGTTTAGTTTTTTGTAATACTGAGGACTGAACCCAGGGCCATTTTACCTCTGAGCTACACCCTCAGTCCAATTTTATTTTTTATACTTTGATTTTGAAACAGCGTCTCACTAAATTGCAGAGTGCTTAAGTTGCTAAGGCTAGGACTCAAATCTGTAATCCTCCTGTCTCAGTCTCCCAAGTACTGGGATTACAAGCGTTGTGTCACCATGCCCGGAGTAACATAGTTTAAATTATTTTTATCTGGGCATAGTGGCACACACTTGCAATCCCAGTACTTAGGAGGCTGAGATAGCACAATCCAGGCTTTTTTTGTTGTTGTTGTTTTTTTAACACAGACACAATAAACAAAATATTAGTCAGAAAACTTGCTACATCACTCTCCACCAATGGGATGAACTGAGCATAATCACAACAGTGTGAAAGGGTCTGTGCACCCATCCGAGCCTCCATCTTACCTACAACTGTGCCCTGAGGGACCAGCAAACCATTTGATCTACCCTTCCAGGGTCCCCAGCGTAAACAGCCCTTGGCTGTCTTGGTGTCATGAGACCTAGAGTGTCTCCCTTTTTATCACGAGCATGCCCTTGGGCAGATCTAGTATTTCTCCTATTCAGTGCCACCTTACCTGTATGTCTGTTAAAGTGCTTGGTAGGAAGTAAAACACAAGCCAGGAGTAGTGGCACACACTTGTAATCCCAGTATTTGGGAGGCTGAGACAGGAGGATCACAGGTTCACAGCCAGCCTCAGCTACTTATGAGGCCCTCTGCAACTTTGTGAGACCCTGTTTCAAAATAAAATAATAAAATAGGACAGGAGGTGTAGCTTGAAGGTAGAGTGCCCCTCGGTTCCATTCCAAGTACCACACACACACAAAAAATAAAAACTAAAACAGTACAAGTGTGATTCATTTTATGGATTATATAATGTTGATTAACGCACAGAGGATGAAATAAAGAGCCATTGTTTCATGTCGCTCGTCTCCCTTTCTGTTTCTTCTTCTACATGTCACCATGAACTTTGCACTTTATTTCAAAATCTCAAAGAGTGGGTGGTACACGTTTCTCTGAAGCCTAGGCACTAAACTATTAACACAATTCTGCCACTTTTACCCTATGAGGCTTATTTATGGTTTGAACCCAGGGGCATTCTCTGGGCTATACTCACAGCCCTATTTTTTGTTTTTGAAACAGAATCTTACTAAGTTCCAGAGAACCTCACTAAGTTGTTGAGGCTGGCCATGAACCTGTGATCCTCCTGCTCTCGGCCTTCCAAGTAATAGGAATACAAGCAAGGGCCACCACCCCCAGCTGGATACTTTATTACAAATAAATCAGTAACATTCAAGAAGTCCTTAGAAATAACTTTGTATGTCACATGTTTACAGCAGTGTGTGTGTGTGTGTGTGTGTGTGTGTGGTTTTTTGTTTCTTTTTTTTTTTTTTTTTTTTTCATTACTGGGGATTGAACTCAGGGGCATTCTACCTCCGAGCTATACCCAGTCCTATTTTTTATTCTTTATTTTGAAACAGGGTCTCACTAAGTTGCGGAATGCCTCACTAGGTAGCTGAGGCTGGCCTCGAACCCAGATCCTCCAGTCTCAGCCTCCCAAATGCTGGGATTACAAGCATGCCACCACGCCCAGCTGTTTTTTTGTTTGTTTGTTTGTTTGTTTGTTTTAACTGGGGATTGAATCCAGGAGTCTTCTACCTCAGAGCTACAGTCCCAGTCCTTATTTTTTATCCTGAAGCAGGGTCTCATTGAGTTACCAAGCAATGGCCTCAAACCTATGATCCACCTGCCTCAGCCTCCCAAATACTGGGATAACAGAATTGTAACTGCCTGGCTTACATCATTTAATACTTCTGCAAACTTGATTTAAAAAGAAAAGTGATTTACCTTTTAAATGCAATTTCATAGTTAACTCCAAGTAACAAGTCTAATTTTTTCAATGAATCCAATTTTTTAAATAAAACCTAAAAATTAGTAACTATCAAACTAGTACTGTGAGACAAGTAAGCGTGTTTCTATATACATAACTGTCCTCAATTAATTTGTACTCTGATTGAAGGAGCGAGGCAAGCAATTAATCTTACTTTCTACTTGGCAGAGAAGACAAAAGCCCCTCTAATGGCTAAATATGGGTGGTTCCTGGTACCAAACTCACAGGGGCTAACGTGCACCTGCCTGCTTCTCCCGCCTTCCTGTGACTACCAAGCAGCTAGGCTCTTGCAGGCCACGGCCCACTCCTCCACTTCGGACTCGCACTTCTCTCCCCTCAGGACTCTCACTCCACCACTACTCCTGACCCCTGCCCTGCACAGCCCACCTCTTGGTCCTCAAGCTTCCTGTCCTCAGGCAGTCAGTCATTCTGCAGCTCTAAGCTAAGTCAAACGCATTATCCACAGCACCACAGGCTGCTGTGTGTGTGTGTGTGTGTTTTTTAATCTTCTTTACTTTTATGGGGGGAGGGATGACATTATCTGACTGACACCCACGTGACCCCACCAGCCTTGGGCTCCTGCTTTTGTCCACTTTGGTACCTCCAAAACTCCACGTGATTCCCAGTCCACAGATAACTCCCAATTGTTCTTTGGATCAATTAATAAACATTTCCAGTGCCACTACCTTAAGAAGGGTGAGATAAAAATAGATTATCAAGTATATCAGTACTGAGGAAAAAAATTTTTTTTTTGTACTGGAGGTTCAACCCAGAGGCATTCTACCTTGAAGCTACACTCCCAGCTCTATTTTTTTATTATTTTTTTGCGAGACTGGGGGTTGAAACCAGGGGCATCCTACCTCCGAGCTACACCCCCAGACCTATTTTTTATTCTTTATTTTGAAACAAGGTCTCACTAAGTTGTTGAGGCTGTCCTCAAACCTGTGATCCTTGGTCTCAGCATCCCAAGTATTAGGATTACAAACATGCGCCACCACGCCCGGCTTTTTATTTTTATTTTTTGAAACAGGGTCTCACTATGTTGATGAGTCTCACTCCTTGCTGAGGCTGTCCTCAAATCTGTGATCATCTGGTATCAGCCTCCCAAATAGTAGGATCACAGTCATGCGCCACCATGCCTGGCTCTGAGGAAATTTTGAAAAGGGAGAAATTAGCCAGGCAAAGGCATTTTATGGAAGTGAAGAGACATGCGCATGAGGAGAAGGGCTTGGGGCACCACTGTGTAATGGCTAGTGTCTATTTTACAAAGTGAGAAGGGTTACAGAGATGGAGGAACAACACTGATATGTTTAATATCACTGAGATAAACACTTAAAAATAGCTAAGGTGAGAGCCAGGTGTGGTGGCGCACGCTTGTAATCCCAGTACTTGGGAGGCTGAGAACCGAGGATGCGGGTTCAAGGCCAGCTTCAGCTACTTAGTGAGTCCCTCCGCAACTTAGTGAGTCCCGGTTTCAAAATAAAGAATAAAAAAAAAAAAAATAGGAGCCAGGCGTGGTGGCGCACGCTTGTAATCCCAGCATTCGGGAGGCTGAGACCGGAGGATCTGGGTTCGCGGTCAGCCTCAGCTACCTAGTGAGGCACTCCGCAACTTAGTGAGACTTGGTTTCAAAATAAAGAATAAAAAATAGGGCTGAGGGTATAGCTCGGAGGTAGAATGCCCCTGAGTTCAATCCCCAGTACCGAAAAAAAAAAAAAAAAAAAAAAAAAAAAATAG
>PVLC010018196.1:0-32325 GCA_004027655.1 Graphiurus murinus | reverse complement strand
CATGCTTGTAATCCCAGCATTTGGGAGGCTGAGACCGGAGGATCCGGGTTCGCGGCCAGCCTCAGCTACCTAGTGAGGCACTCCGCAACTTAGTGAGACCCGGTTTCAAAATAAAGAATAAAAAATAGGGCTGGGGGTATAGCTCGGAGGTAGAATGCCCCTGAGTTCAATCCCCAGTACCGCAAAAAAAAAAAAAAAACAAAAAAGAAAAACTAAGGCAGGAGGATCACAAACTCAAAGCCAGTGGCGGCAACTTAGTGAGACAGATTCTGTCTCCAAAAAAGAGCTGGGGCGGGGGGGGGAAGAGCTGGGGATATAGTTCAATGGTAGAGCACTTGCCTAACATACACAAAGGCAAAGGCTCTATCCCCATTACTGTAACAACAAAAATTCCAATTTCTTTTTGAGAATATTGTGGAGGAATGACAGACTGCCTATACAATTTGTCTTGTCTAACATATGCAGGCATCTGTAGAGGCAAGCTGACAACAGTTCTTTTATGCTGCTTTCTGGAAGCATTTTCAATCTTTCTTAACAGATTTTTTTTTTTTTTTTTTTTTTTGGTACTGGGGGTTGAACTCAGGGGCATTCTACCAAGCTACACCCCCAGCCCTATTTTTTCTTTATTTTGAAACAGGGTCTCACACTAAGTTGTGGAATGCCTCACTAGGTAGCTGAGGCTGACCGCGAACCTGGATCCTCAGGTCTCAGCCTCCCAAATGCTGGGATTACAAGTGTGCATCACCATGCCCGGCTTCTTAACAGATTTTAAAACTTGAATACTGGCCGGGCGTGGTGGTACACACTTGTAATCCCAGCATTTGGGAGGCTGAGACCTGAGGATCCAGGTTCGTGGCCAGCCTCAGCTACCTAGTGAGGCACTCCACAACTTAGTGTGAGACCCTGTTTCAAAATAAATAATACAAAATAGGGCTGGGGGTAGAGCTTGGAGGTAGAATGCCCCTGAGTTCAATCCCCAATACCGCAAATAAATAAATAATTAATAAATAAATAAATAAATCCCAGCATGGTGGCACATACTTATAATCCTATTACTTGGGAGGATGAGACTGGAGGAACATAGGTTCAAGAACTGACTCAGCAACTTAGCAAAGCCCTCCACAATTTAGTGAGACCGTTTAAAAAAAAAACAAAAAAAATAGGGTTGGGTGTGTAGCTCAGAGGCAGAATGTCCGTGGGTTCAATCCCCAGTACCACAAAACCAACAAACATGAGACCCCAGAATAAGTACTTTACTTTTTGCAGCACTAGGCATTGAACCCAGGGGAATTCTACCTCCAAATATGTACCCAGCCCTATTTATTCTTTATTTTGAAACAGGGTCTTGCTAAATTGCAGAGGACCTCACTAAGTAGCTGAAGCTGGCCATGAACTGGTGATCCTCCTATCTCATTCTCCCAAGTACTGGGATTACAAGTGTGTACCACCACACCTGGTTCCAAAATAAGGTCTTTAATCCACCACTATATTGCACAAATATTAGAACTAGAAGGCCTCCTGAGTATGTCTTCTCATTTTTTCCTAAAGAATCTATAGAAGTCCAACTAACTGTCTTCCCTATAGACTTTTTGTGACAACTGAAAGCAAACCAATCATTTCAATACACATTTCTATCACCTATCAATTTTGCATGTGTGGTGCTGGGGATTGAACCCAGGAGCATTCTACCTCTAAGCTATACCACCAGCCCTATTTTTAAATTTTGAAACAGAGTCTCACTAAGCTGTGGAGGGCTAAATTGCTGAGATTGGCCATGAACCTACAATCTTCCTGCCTCTGCCTCCCAAATGCTGGGATTACAGGTGTGCACCACCATGCCCAGCTCACTCATCAATTTTTATCTCTACATGTCTTGGGGAAAATGACACTGGCCATCTATTATGTTCCCATAGCTTGATGGAGAGGTCCCAAATAGTCTTTCCAAGTAGCCTTAGCCAGGTGTGATGACACACAACTATAATCCCAGTATTTGGGAGGCCAATACAAGATTGCAGGTTCAAGGCCAGCTTAAACAATTTAGAGAGGAGACCCTTAGAAACTTGGCAAGAGTGGACACTGTTTCAAAATAAAGAAATAAGTGGTGGTGCATGCCTGTAATTCCAGTACTTGGGAGGCTGAGATAGGAAGATTACAGGTTTGAAGACAGCCTCAGCAATTTAGTAGAATGCTCTTGGGCATTCTCCAGTATTGAAAAAAGAAAAAAAAAAAAAAAAAAAAAAAAAAAAAAAAGACTATAGCTGGAGGGTAGAATGCTCCTGGGTCCAATCCCCATTCCCATTCTCCCCGCCCCCACACTACCACAAATTGTCTTGTCTTTGGCACCTACTAAGGTCAGGCTGCCAACCCAGAGATTATAGAGTAACAAAATGCAGAGGGGAAAAAAAACAGAAGGCTAAGTCACCAGAAACACCTAAAAGTGGAAGACCAAAGAAGGACCAGTAATAATCTGATAGAAAAACTGCCATGGAAAATAAGGGATAGCCAAATTAAATTCCAACTGTAAAAATATCTTATTTCACAACATGTGAGTTCCAGAGATGCCCCAGTTTAATCAACCAATTTAAGTATTTTGTATCTTTGACCAGACCACATAAAGCAGAGCCTGGTCTTTCTTGCTTAGTGTCGGTCCTAGGATGACTATTACAAATTCTGCTTGGCAGACTAATTCTCTTTGGATAAGCTATCATGGTAGTGACCCCAGAAGTACTGGTTACTTTGGTACCTGAATGAAAAGGACTCTATCCCACCTATCTTTGGAGAAAACCATGTCCTCAGGGTTGGAGTTTAGCTCAGTGGTAAAGCATTTACTTAGTACACACAAAACCCTAAGTTCATTACCCCATCCCCCCACCCACCCCTCTCATTTGAATAATCTGAGCAAGGATGTTTACTCCAGAAAACACATCTAGGCTGGGGATAGTGGTACACACCTATAATCCTATTTACTTGGGAGGCTAAGGCATAAGGATCACTGGAGCTCACAAATTCAAGATCAGCTTGAGCAACAAAACGAAACCCCCATCTCAAAAAAAACTAAAGCAAGTCAGGCATGGTGGTGCATGCCTGTAATCCCAGTACTTGGGAGGCTGAGAGAAGATAGCAGGTTCACAGCCAGCCTCAGCAACTTAGGGAGGCCCACCACAACTTAGTGAAACTGTTTCAAAATAAAGTATAAAATAGGGCTGGAGTGTAGAATGTAGAATGCTTCTGGGTTCAATCCCCAGTACCATAAAAAATAATAGAAAAAACATGGCCAAAGTATAATTGTATACTAGCAAAATGCTGGGGGTTTTAGGATACTAATTAGATAAAGTGGGACAAAATTGTAATTGATCTTCAACCAGGAGATCAACGTTTGGAAATTTTAGCGATGAAAAGAGGGCAGGAGGCTCAGCATGGCCGTGTATATCTGTAATCCCAGCTTCTTGAGAGGTTGAGGCAGAAGAATTACAAACTCAAAACTAGCCTTAGCCACTTGGCAAGACCCTGTCTCAAAATTCCAAAAGGTATATGGCTCGGTGGTAGAGTACCTTGGATTCATTCCCTAGTACCACAAAAGAAAGGAGACATAGAGAATACTTACCTGCAAACAAGAAATTATATTTTTGTAACCATAAAATTTTTAGAGTGTACCCCAATCTGGTCCTTGGTCAAGATAATGGGGCTCTGCAGGCCTAGCCTTACCATTCCCATCAAATAATTAGGTAGAAGGATGCCACATTCTCCACTTAGTGCAACTCCATCAGGCTACTACTTCACTGCAATTCCATCCAATGATACTGCAGACACATGGCGAGGCAGCAGATATACCAACGTTAATAATAGACGATGCAGTCTTACTTCCAGATTTTCACTTTTGGAATTGTGCCTTGGCAGTGAGGGGGTAGCCCAAGGCCCTTCCCAAAAAAAGAAGCAGGCACAAGGGCCAGGACTCAGGCTCCATTTTGACCCAACGTTTATTGTCCTTTTACAACATATCAATTTTTGGTTTAGAAACTGCTTGTGATTAGTTTCCCAACAATAACTCAAAAGCATGTAAAATAAAATCAACCTACTCTCTCTATATAAACACCCAGTAACTGTGGCCCCTCATCCACCTACCCAGGTTGGCTAGGGGAAGAAAGGGCCTGGGCAGTATCAAGTGAAGTGCAGACACCTTACTGCGGGAGGTGGTGGTATTGCCTTGGTTCATACCGCACACAGGTCCGCTGCACTGCCCCCAACTATAATAGAAATGGTGAAGGCCCAAGGCCCAATTCCCTGTTGGTAATTCACTCTCTGCCTCCTCCCAAATGAAAATCACTTTTATTTTATCGCTTTTGTTTTGTATTTTTTGCAACAGAAAACCCCTGTCCAGAGTCTGACTGGTAGCTGAACTGTTCAGACTGAGAAATGGAGCAGGCCATAGGCACACCCCGGTCCCTCCTGGGCAAATGCTCCCACCCTCAGGGAACAAGGTCCAGCCAGGCCAGCTCGCTGCATGCTGGCCAACATCACTTAGCCATACAGGTCATCGTCATTATCTTCCGTGTATACACTGCCACCTGTGCCACCTCCACTGCCCTGACTTGGGCCAGCTCCACCCTGGTTCCCTGAAGGGAATCTGTGTATATAAAAGCAGAGACAAAAAAGAGGGTTAGGTTAGGGCCTGTGTAGTATTCCCACCTCCAGCCTCCTTAGGATTCCTACCACCTTATTTGTATAGGTCCTTAAGGCAACCTGGCAACTGCCCATTACCCCCAACCAAGTTACCTGAAGCTGCCGAAACCTCGACTCTGCTGAAGGGTCTGGGCAAACATTTCATACTTCCGAATGTCATTGTCACTGACAGAACGACGGGCAAAGCGCATGGCTTCTTCAAAGTGATCTCTGCGGATCTCTGGCACTGGATCATCTTCTTCTACCTCCTATGAAGTTGATAAACACAGACCACAAAAGCTGGTTAAGGCTCAGCCTTGATTCTATCCCTGGCCTCCTATTCCTATAATCCAATATGAGTAATTACCAGGCCAAACTTCCTAAAATCGATTTATTGCTCTTCCTAAAAACTTATTAATGAGCCGGGCGTGGTGGCGCACGCTTGTAATCCCAGCATTCGGGAGGCTGAGACCTGAGGATCCGGGTTCGCGGCCAGCCTCAGCTACCCAGTGAGGCACTCCGCAACTTAGTGAGACTCGGTTTCAAAATAAAGAATAAAAAAATAGGGCTGGGGGTTTAGCTCGGAGGTAGAATGCCCCTGAGTTCAATCCCCAGTACCGCAAAAAAAAACAAAACTTATTAATGCATTCTGGAAAAGGGGTAGGGACAGAAATCACATCAGTGTTTGCCAAGGATTTAGGAAAGGTAAAGATGCTGATTATAGTGACCTAAAAGAACCCATTGAGAGAATAGAAATTTCCTTACCTCAACTGTGGTAGTAGTTACAGAACTTGTTTACATTTATCTTTTTTTTTTTTGCAGTACTGGGGATTGAACTCAGGGGCATTATACCTCTGAGCTATACCCCCAGCCCTATTTTTTATTCTTTATTTTCAAACAGGGTCTCACTAAGTTGCGGAGTGCCTCACTAGGTAGCTAAAGCTGGCAGCGAACCCAGATCCTCCAGTCTCAGCCTCCCAATGCTGGGATTACAAGTGTGCACCCCCACGCCCAGCTCTGTTTACATTTATCTTAAAGCACAAATTGTAACTATATAGGGTGCATATATGTACTGCATAAATATCATACCTTGATACGCCTAAATTTTAAAAAGAAAACATCAACAGCTCTCAGGGCTTACCTCATCTATATTATTTTCTACCTAGTGACCTTGCTTCTAGTAACATATAGACAAACACATATATATTTTGGTGGTGGTACTGGGGATTAAACCCATGGAGACCCTAACATGGATTTACATCCCCAGGTCTTTTTATTTTGAGACATGATCTTACTAAGTTGCCCAGGCTGGCCTTAAATTTGCCACCCTCCTGCCTCAGCTTCCCAAATTGCTGGAATTATAGGTGTGAGTACTGCATCTACCCAAGTAATATAGACACTCTTAAATCCACCCAGTTTTCCCCATCCTGCTGCTAGAACAAGTTACCACTTTATCCAAATTCTACCAGCTCAAGCCCTTTCTTCCATTGAGATGCCAACCCCAATTGTTCTGGCTTGAGGATGCTTCCTAGCATTAGTTCATTAGTACCTTTTTTTTTTTTTTTTTTAATTGGGGATTGAACCCAGGGACATTCTACCTCTGAGCTATATCCCCAGCCCTTTTCATTTTTTATTTCGAAGCAGTCTTGCAGTCGAGCATGGTGGCGTATGCTTGTAATCCCAGCCTTTGGGATGCTAAGACTGGAGGATCCGAGTTCGCAGCCAGCCTCAGCTACTTAGTGAGGCACTCCGCAACTTAGTGAGACTCGGTTTCTAAATAAAGAATAAAAAATAGGGCTGGGGGTATAGCTCGGAGGTAGAATACCCCTGAGTTCAATCCCCAGTACCGCAAAAAAAAAAAAAAAAAAAAAAAAAGAAACAGAATCTTGCTAAGTTGTTGGGTCTGGCCTTGAACCTGAGATCCTCCTGTCTCAGCCTCCCAAGTATTGAGATTACAGCCATGCACCCATGCCCAGCTCTCATTAGTAATTTTTTTTAAGTTTTTATTTTAAGAAGTGCTGTAGCTGGGCGTGGTGGCGCACGCTTGTAATCCCAGCATTCAGGAGGCTGAGACCGGAGGATCTGGGTTCGCGGCCAGCCTCAGCTACCTAGTGAGGCACTCTGCAACTTGGTGAGACTCAGTTTCAAAATAAAGAATAAAAAATAGGGCTGGGGGTATAGCTCAGAGGTAGAATGCCCCTGAGTACAATCCCCAGTACTGAAAAAAAAAAAAAAAAGGGCTGGGGGTGTAGCTCGGAGGTAGAATGCCCCTGAGTTCAATCCCCAAAACCAAAAAAAAAAAAAAAAAAAAAAAGAAGTGCTGTAACATTTACATAACCTAAAAGGTAAAGAAAGTCATTCACTCATTTATTTTTTAAGTCTCAAACACGGAACCAGTATACACTGGGAAACAAGTGAGATGATGGATTATTTACCTTTATACAGCACACACATACAAATTTTTGGAGATCTGTTGACCCCTTGCCCCACTACCAGGGATAGATTTTCAGATCCGAGGTTTGAAACCCTGTTCCATTTGTTTGCTGCACAATCATACTTTGATTTCCTTCAAGGAGCCTAGTTTAAGCTGAGCATGTAACTTGCCCATTTCTTCTAAGCCTTATTTCAGACTAAATAAATGGGTTCACGTCAGTTTTCTTTCTCTTTGATGCCCTGGCTCAACATCATCTCAGTCAGATGATCATTCTTTTTTTTCTTGGTACTGGATTGAACCCAGGGGCATTCTACCTTTGAGCTACATCCCCAGCCTGATATTTTATTCTTTATTTTGAAACAGGGTCTTACTAAGTTGCGGAGGGCCTCATTAAGTAGCTAAGGCTGGCTGTGAACCCGGATCCTCCGGTCTCAGCCTCCCAAGTACTAGGATTACATGCGTGCACCACCATGCCCAGCCGTCAGATGATCTTTCTAATACCTTCTACTCTCACTCCAGGACATGGTAGAGAGTATTTCCTAGCTCACCATGACTGGCACATCTGGGGAAAGAACAAAGACTCACCATGGCTGATGGGTTTGTCTGCCTCTCCCGCTCTCGCCTAATCTCACTCTCGATGGATTCACGAATGGCCAGCTTACAAGCACGTTGGCAAATCTCTGTTAGGTCAGCTCCAGAGAAGCCATTAGTCATCTTAGCCAGGAACTCCAAATCCACATCCTAAAAGAAGTAACAGAGCTACCATAGAATTTAGCCTTTCTTCCCCTGGAATATATTGATCTCTGGGCTACCCAAGCAATTCCAACTCCAATATGCCCTACCTTCTGCCACCCCACCTTATTTCTGATTCTAGATTATCCTAATACCCACCAAATCTTCCTCCTACCTTCCCTTTTGACCAGCCCTAGCCTCAGAAATCACAAATGGAATCTTGCTCAGAAACCAAACAGCACTCCACACCAGCCTCATAGAAGTCCCTTTGGCCCATGACCCTGCACCTGCCTTGGCAACTGGGGACTTGCGCAGGTTGGCCTTAAGGATGGCAACACGAGATTTCTCATCAGGAAGAGGGATGTAGATAAGCTGATCAAGACGGCCAGGTCTTAGGATGGCAGGATCAATAATGTCAGGCCGGTTGGTAGCGCCAATGATGAATACATTCTTCTTTGTGGACATGCCATCCATTTCTGTCAGGATCTGGTTGATGACTCGGTCAGCAGCTCCACCACCATCTCCAATGTTACCACCACGAGCCTTGGCAATTGAATCCAGCTCATCAAAAAATAGCACACAGGGGGCAGCTTGGCGGGCCTGTGGAAGGGACAGATTGACTCAAGCACTAACACAACTGGGTCTTAGATCTCAAAGGAAACAAAAAGTAACCTTTAATGTCTCAGGTGAGCTGCAAGCAATGATTTTGACTCTCAAGAATTAGACTCTCTCCCTACCTTGCCACCAAGAAAGTAAGACAGCCCAGCCTTTTATAGCTCACCTTGTCAAAGATTTCCCTGACATTGGCCTCAGACTCTCCAAACCACATGGTGAGCAGCTCAGGACCCTTGATGGAGATGAAGTTGGCCTGGCATTCATTAGCAATGGCTTTGGCCAGCAAAGTTTTCCCACAGCCTGGAGGTCCATAGAACAGAACTCCCTTGGAGGGTGTCATACCAAACTTGAGGAATTTGTCTGGGTGCTCCACAGGATACTAGAAGGAAAAGGAAAAAGGATTCAAACCTACTTTGATATTTTGAAAGAAACCTAACCAAACAGAACATCCCCTCCACCACTTTATGATGTATCCTATGGTCTTAAGAACCAGGTTCTCCGGTGTCTCAAGTAGAAAATAGCAGGCTTTTGAGTGGTGCTCTCACATTCTTACATTGAATGCAGATACCTTGACACCACTTTGATCAATCACGTCATACTGAGTCAGTGACTCATCCTAGACCAAGTTATCCTACCTGGACTAGCTCCTGAAGTTCACGTTTGACATCTTCCAGGCCTCCAATGTCTTCCCAGGTTACTTGTGGTACCTCCACCACAGTTTCCCGCAGTGCTGATGGGTTGCTCTGACTCAAGGCCCACTGAAAAGGGAGAAAAAATCGGATCAGAGCATAGGAGGGAGCCAAAGTTTGTGTGTATATACTTCAGGTGGGGGTATGGTCCCTACCCGGAAGTCATCCATAGTCACGGCAAGAGAGTTCATGACCTCAGCATCAATGGTCTCATCTTCCAGATCAATAAGATCCATCTTCTTGCGGATGGCCTGCAGAGCAGCCTCCGAGCACAGGGCTGCTAGGTCAGCACCCACATGCCCGTGAGTCTCATTGGCTACCTGCAGAGACAAGATCTACTGATTAGTCTGTCCCTAAGACTCAGATGCCTTAAGAAGCTCAGAGACAACAGAATCCTGGTCCCTTCTGACTCCTATCTGAGTCCTTTCACTTCCTTGAACACATACATATATTAGCAATTCCCTCATCAGCTGAGGTTTAAGTACTCAAACCTAGACTTGGGTTCTGCAAAAAATGCTGCCCCAACAATTCTGGGTCACTCTTTAGGTGGTATGGACTGAAAAAAATGCCAACTTCCTGGATTCAATCTTATATCATTTCCTTTCCTCCATCCAGCAATCAAAACCAATCTTCTCTCATCTTACGCTTATGTCCCTATCCATTTCCCTGTAACTCTTAGAAACGGAGATAACCTAACTCCTAGTCAGCCCACATCACCACTCCACCTGTTCCAGGTCCACGTCATCTGCCAGTTTCATGTTCTTGGTGTGGATCTGAAGAATTTCCAAGCGTCCTGTAGCATCAGGAATTCCGATATCTACCTCCCTGTCAAAGCGACCTGTGGGATAGTGCATGAACATGGCTCATTTCTGGACCAGAAGGAAGGGATAAGCCTATGGTGATCCAACACCTCAACCCAGGACTCTTCTGATAGTAGCACTAGTAAGTCCCATGACTGGGAAACCCCTCAATCTCAGACAAACCAGGATGGTGGGTCACTCTAGATAGAACATAGGAGAAGGGAAAAGGACTCCTGGGCTCTATCACTGAAAAAAGTTTCAAGAATTCCTCATGATTAGGTGACTTAGATAAAGAATAGAAGTAGTATCAAGGAGATTATGCCCAAAAGAGTTATAATCACCCTATAAGTACAGGATTGAAAGAAATCTGGGATCCTTACCAAATCGCCGTAGGGCTGGGTCAATGCTGTTGGGTCTGTTGGTTGCTGCCATAACTATTACATGTGCTCTCTGCTTTAGGCCATCCATAAGGGTCAACAATTGTGATACAATACGCCGCTCTACCTCTCCATGAGTCTGTCAGGACAGGGTGTCTGGTCAGAAGCAAAGTCAGGTACTTTCAACCACCCACCCCCTCCTTTATGTAAATTCCTACTTTTTCTCTTTTGGGAGCAATGGCATCCAGTTCATCAATGAAGATGATAGCAGGAGCATTCTTTTCAGCTTCCTCAAAAGCTTTACGAAGGTTGCTCTCAGACTCACCAGCCAACTTGCTCATAATCTCAGGACCTGAAAGGATAAAGAATGAATGAAGGTGAGCCGGGCGTGGTGGCGCACGCTTGTAATCCCAGCATTCGGGAGGCTGAGACCAGAAAATCTGGGTTCGAGGCCAGCCTCAGCTACCTAGTGAGACACTCTGCAACTTAGCGAGACTTGGTTTCAAAATAAAGAATAAAAAATATAGGGCTGGGGGTATAGCTCGGAGGTAGAATGCCCCTGAGTTCAATCCCCAATACCACAAAAAAAAAAAAAAAAAAAAAAAAAAAAAAAAAAAGCCGGGCGTGGTGGCGCACGCTTGTAATCCCAGCATTCGGGAGGCTGAGACCGAAGGATCCACGTTCTCGGCCAGCCTCAGCTATCTAGTGAGGCACTCCACAACTTAGTGAGACTCAGTTTCAAAATAAATAATAAAAAATAGGGCTGGGGGTATAGCTCCGAGGTAGAATGCCCCTGAGTTCAATCCCCAGTACCGCAAAAAAAAAACAAAAACAAAAACGAAAAAGAATGAATGAAGGCAATGACAAAACTCTATTATTTTCCAATTCCCAAAGAAGTAAGTTATATTGTTTGCCCAGCCCAGAGATAGGTCCTTCTATGTTTTCATAGCATCTAACAGCCATTATTCTAGAACAGGTACCAGCCAGGCTAGAGAGAAGCCTCAAAGTGTAAAAGATAAAGAGCATATCCTCTGGGACTTCTGGTCAGAGTAGGAGGCAACATACCAATTGGATCTCTACCATCCATAAGGGTCAACAATTGTGATACAATACACTGATATATTTGAGCTCTCTGAGAATACCATTCTTAGAGATCTGAAATCTATCAGCGCGTATCCTTTTTTTTTTTTTTTTTTTTTTTGAGGTACTAGGGATTGAACCCAGGGGTGGCATTCTACCTCCAAGCTATACCCCCAGCCCTTTTCTTATTTTTTTTGTTTTGAAACAGTGTCTCACTAGGTTGCTCAGGCTGGTATCAAACCTGTCATCCTCTTGTCTTAGAATCCCAAGTAGTACTGGGATTACAGTCATAAATCACCACACCCAGCTAAACACGAATTTTTTGATTTCTCATTCCAGCTTGCTCCCCCTATATATCATAAGACTATCAACAATCTTTCTCGGGGTGGGGGGGGGGCAGGGAGAACAAGTGTAAACTATCTTTCACTTGCTGCTTATCTGTTTCTCAAATACAGTAAGTTGGGTGTGGTGGTAACCGCATGTAATCCCAGTACTTGGGAGACTGAGACCGGAGAAGGCAGGTTCAAGGCCACCTTAGCAACTTAGGGAGACCCTCAACAATCAGTGAGACCCTGTTTCAAAATAAAAAATAAAAAGAGCAGGGTTGTAATTTAAAGGAAGAATGTCTCTGGGCTCAATCCCCGGTACCAAAAAGGGAAGGCAAGAAGGGAGGAAAGACTGACTCTACTAGAAGGTAGTAAAGTGTGCACAAGGGTATGGTCGCAAAAGGGTATGTTCATGAACTTCCCAGCTCTGAATAGCATTTAGTCAGACATAAGATGAACCAAGTCTCTTACCATTTATCAAGAAGAAGAAAGCTCCAGTCTCATTTGCCACAGCTCGGGCAATCAGAGTCTTTCCTGTCCCAGGAGGCCCATAGAGGAGGATTCCCCGAGGAGGCTGAGAAGCAACACAGAGTATGATTATATTTACACCCCCACCTTCTCCCAATCCCATTCATACTAAAAAAGGCTTCACTAGGACTCTAGAGAGGATGATAATCACGGTTCTACCCGGACATCATTAAGAATAAGCCCTTGAAGCCAGGTGTGGTGGTACACACTTGTAATCCCAGCATTTGGGAGGCTGATACTGGAGGATCCAGGTTCGAGGCCAGCCTCAGCTGCTTAGTGAGGCCCTCCACAACTTAGTGAGATCCTGTTTCAAAATAAAGAATAAAAAAATAGGAGCCGGGCGTGGTGGCGCACGCTTGTAATCCCAGCATTCAGGAGGCTGAGACCGGAGGATCCGGGTTCGAGACCAGCCTCAGCTACCTAGTGAGGCACTCCGCAACTTAGTGAGACTCGGTTTCAAAATAAAGAATAAAAAATAGGGCTGGGGGTGTAGCTCGGAGGTAGAATGCCCCTGAGTTCAATCCCCAGTATCACAAAAAAAAAAAAAAAAAATAGGGCTGGGGCTGTAGCTCAGAAGTAGAATGCCCCCAGGTTCCATCCTCAGTACCTCAAAAAAAAAAAAAAAAAAGAATAAGCCCTTGAGCAGGGTGTGGTGGTGCACTCCTGTAATCTTAGTACTTGGGAAGCTGAGACAGGAGGATTGCAGGTTTAAGGACAACCTCAGCAACATAGTAAGTCAGCAACCTAGTGTTACCCTATTTCAAAACAAAAAACAAAAAAGAGCTGGAGGTGTAACTTGAGATAGAATGCCCCTAGGTTCAATCTCTAGTACCACAGAAAATAAGCCCTTGAGCAAAAGGTTAGAGGTTATACAACTGTAACCCCAGTCCTAGGAAGGCTGAGACAAGAGGATCACAGGTTCAAGGACAGCCTCAGAAACTTATCAAGACTCTTAGCAACCCAGTGAGATCCTATTTCAAAATGAAAAAACTCAGTCTATGATGGGTGTAGCTCAGAGAATGCCCCCAGGTTCAATCTCCAGTACCGCGCCCCCCCCCAACATACACACTCTCTCTCACACAAATTTAAATAAAATAAATAAGCAGGGCATGGTGGCACATGCCTGTAATCCCAGTACATGGGAGGCTGAGAAAGGAGGATCACAAGTTTGTGGCCAGCCCCAGGAATTTAGTGAAGACTTCCATAACGTAGTGAGACCATTTCAAAATAAAAAATAAAAAGGGCTGGGGGTATAGCTCAGAGGTAGAATGCCCCTGGATTCAATCCCCAGCACCAAAAATTAAAAATAAATAAATAAATATAAGGCTGGAGGTATAGACTGAGGTAGAATGTCCAAGTTGAGTTCCCAATACAAAAAAATAAAAAAGTAAAAGAAAAAATAGGCCTGGGATGTAGCTTGGAGGTAGAACGACACTGAGTTCAATCCAGGCCAAGATGGACATGGTGTTACATGCCTGTAATCTCAGGGACTTGAAAAGCTGAAGAAGGAAGATCCCAAGTTTGAGGCTAGCTACAGCAATTTAGCTAGGCTCAAAATTTAAAAAAGGGTTTGAGGATATAGCTCAGTGTGTATGTACAGGGCCCCTGCGTTTGATCACCAACCACCCTCCCCTCTCTCTCGCGCGCGCACACATGCAAGCAAGCACACATCTGTGCAAAGAAAAACAGGGTCCATTCTCTTCATTGTCAGAAGCTCATTCACTCCATAATTACAACCTTTCAGGATTTATTATCATGTGTTTTTCCTTACAATCAAGCACAAGTATTCCTCTTTGAAGCTATCTTTTCTGTGGTCTCATCCACAGGCAGGACACTGAAACTGCCTACATAAAAGATGAAATTATTTGTATAATGCTTACTAGGTCAAGTAGGAATTTCATCTCAGTGTGTCCCATGACACAGAAAAGGTCAGGAAGATACACTGTATACCAGTAGTGTTCAAATGTCCTTGACTCTGGACCTTTAGCACTCTAAAATTTCCTTAACATCTATTCTATTGGATGGTAACACTCTTGAAAGATAGGCAAACTATGGTGGGAATTGTCTTTATAGGGTCCATGGGATAGGAATTGCTTTTATTCTTTTAAAGGAATGTACATAAAGACATATTCATACGCACACACACTATACAAGAGAGAACTTAATTATTAGCCTGCTCTATTCTTGACTATCAGTAGCTTTAATGAATTTAGACTTCTATAAACCCAAAGAAAATACCACTGACCCTCTAATCAAAGCCATATATGAAAAGAGACCCAGAATTAGATACTCCTTAGACATTAATCACCACCCTGAACTCGATCCCATTGAACCCAGGATGCTCACCTTCACGCCAATTGCTTTAAAGAGTGCAGGATGTCTTAGGGGCAGCTCCACCATCTCCTTTATCTGAGCTAGCTGCTTCCTACAGCCACCAATGTCATCATAGCCTACTTCATTCAAGGATTCTTCCTCATCCTAAATAACAAGAGACAAAGAAAGAAGGCAGGAATACTGTACCAGCAAAAGTTGAGTTTCTCCAAATCATTTCACTATCTGATGTAGGAAAATGTGCTTTATGAGAAAATTCTTCTCTAAAGAGATCTTACCCTAAATCAACTATAAAAATCCCAAGGCAAAGAATTTTAGCATGGCCCTTCCCTCTCGCACAGCCCTTAGTCTTATTGGGAAGAACTTCCTAAAACTAAAGCTGGAAATGCTGGGATTGGAAAAGGCCTGGATGCCACCATCAGCTTTACCCTAAAAATAATACCTAGACTGAGAATAAATCAGTGGTAGAGCACTTGCTTACTGTGTACAAGACCCTGGGTTCGAGGGAAAACAAAGGGAGAGAAGGGACGAAAAAAATTCCACGTATCTTTTGGGTTCAATAAAAACCTAATGGTACTGGGTTATTGCAAGAAACACCTTGGAGCCGGGCGTGGTGGCGCATGCTTGTAATCACAGCATTTGGGAGGCTGAGATCAGAGGATCCGGGTTTGAGGCCAGCCTCACTACCTAGTGAGGCACTCCGCAACTTAGTGAGACCCGGTTTCCAAATAAAGAATAAAAACTAGGGCTGGGGTATAGCTCGGAGGTAGAATGCCCGAGTTCAATCCCCAGTACCGCAAAAAAAAAAAAAAAAAAAACACCTTGGCCCAGAAATGAAAGAAATGAATAGCTTGGAGGTTTCCCACTTCCAGAAAGCAGCTTAGTTTCAAAAAGTACCAATCTCAATAGCTACCATGACTGCCACACTAAGTAAAATTGAAATTGGTTACTGAAATCATGGAGTAATAAACTCACCTCTCGTTTGATAGGCTCTCCTTCACAGTGAATCACTGTGTCTGGAGCAACGATGCAGTAAGGGCTGGGATCTGTCTCCACAACTTTGAACTCCACAGCACGCATCCCACCCCGGACAAGGAAAATGTCTCCTATGATAACAAGCAAAGTTAGAGGTATGTCAACTACAAGACCAAGAGGGAATTCCTCAGACCTTAGGATCTAAAATGTTAAACTCACTAGATATTGCCCTATTCCCTCCCCCCTGCCTCCACTCCCCTCCCCTTATTTTAGTAAGCACCAGGAAGAGAATTAAAAGCTACTGCATTCCTGTCACTCAAGAGTGCAGTGACAGAGCCGGGTGTGGTGGCGCACGCTTGTAATCCCAGCATTCGGGAGGCTGAAACCGGAGGATCCGGCTTCGCGGCCAGCCTCAGCTACCTAGTGAGGCACTCCGCAACTTAGTGAGACTCGGTTTCAAAATAAAGAATAAAAAATAGGGCTGGGGGTACAGCTCGGAGGTAGAATGCCCCTGAGTTCAATCCCCAGGACCGCAAAAAAAAAAAAAAAAAAAAAAAAGAGTGCAGTGACAGAATCTGATGTGCCAGCCAGGTGTGGTGGTGCACTCTTATAATCACAGTACTTGGGAGGCTGAGACAGGAGGATCGCAGGTTCACGGCCAGTCTCAGCTACTTAATGAGGCCCTCTGCAACTTAGTGAGAACCTGTTTCAAAAATAAAGAATAAAAAATAGAGCTAGGAGTATAGCTCAGAGGTAAAATGTCCTTGGGGCCAATCTCCAGTACAAAAAAAAAAAAAAAAAAAAAAAATCTGATGTGCCAGAAGTCTGTGAAGTTTTAACCTCTAGAGTACAGGCAGCCCGAACTTTCATTTCATGTAGAGCTGTGCATTTTGTACTGTGACACAGCCAAAATGGACCACTTTCTCCCTCATACACGAGAGGACCATTTATTCTCCTGGAGCTCAGGGAGGCAGAGAAGGCAGGCACATGAACACATGGCAGGATACACGTGTTATACATATACATATGAATGTGAGATAAGGATTTTCCAAGGTTTACTTTCAAGTATTCCCACAAAGACCCTTAAGCTCAGTTCCTAGAATTATCTCTCACCTTTCCGGATGGGCCGATAAGCTTCCAGGAAGTACGGCTTAAGGTATACCTCAAAGAGATTGCCAGTGATGCCTTCTACAGTGTCATCAATGGGTAGCACATGGATACGTTTGCCGTACTTTACATCAGGGCACGGCTGGATGCTGAGGATGACAAGCAGACTCCACATTACCAACCACACTGCAGCCCCAAGCACTGGGCGTCCAAAAAGGCCTGGCACAGACAGCTGATGGCAAGCGAAAGAGAAAAGGCAGGGATGGCTTTAGATGAAGAGAGGAAGGAGAACAGGGTGGGAATGAGAGCAAAAGAACAGCCAAGCAGAACTAAGATAGGTCACACTTGGGGTGGGTAGTAGAAGCCACTAGAACAGACTGCTATTGCAGAGAACCAAAATTAAGAACATTTGGGAGACTGAGCATATACACTCAGTGGTAGAGTGCTACCTAGCATGTGTAAAGAAGCCCTGAGTTGCCGGGCGTGGTGGCGCATGCTTGCAATCCCAGCATTCGGGAGGCTGAGACCGGAGGATCCGGGTTCGCGGCCAGCCTCAGCTACCTAGTGAGGCACTCCACAACTTAGTGAGACCCGGTTTCAAAATAAAGAATAAAAAAATAGGGCTGGGGGTGTAGCTCGGAGGTAGAATGCCCCTGAGTTCAATCCCCAGTACCGCAAAAAAAAAAAAAAAAAGAAGCCCTGAGTTAGATCCCCAGCACTAAAAAAGTTCTTGTATGTTGTGCATGGTGGCACACACCAATGATCCCACTGACTTTGGAGGCTAAGGCAGGAGGATCGAAAATTCAAGGCCAACCCTGGCAACTTAGGGAGATTCTCAAAATAAAAAAAGGAGTCAGGCATGGTGGTGCATGCCTGTAATCCCAGTAATTGGGAAGCTGAGACAGGAGGATCACAGATTTGAAGCTAGCCTCAGCAATTTAGCAAGACTCTCAACAACCGAATGAGACCCTGTTTCAAAGAAAAAAGAAAAAACAAGTTGGGGATACAGCTCCAAGTAGAATGCCCCTGGGCTTAATCCCCAGCACCAAAATAAATAAATAAGGGCTGAGGAGCGGGGTGTGATGGCACATGCCTATACCAGTACTTGGGAGGCTGAAACTGGAGGATCACAGGTTCAAGGTCAGCTTCAATAATTTGTAAGACCTTCAGTAACTTAATGAGACCCTATTTCAAAATAAAAAGTAAAAAGGGCTGGGAGTGTAGCATGGAGATAGAATGTCCCAGGGTTCAATCCCCAGTAATACCAAAAAAGGAGAGCTGGGGATATAGCTCAGTGATAAGAGCACCCCTGGGTTTAATCCCCAGTATTGGGGGAAAGCAATTTAGAGCCCAACAAAGACATGCATAGCCTAACATTGGGGTGTTCATGAGTGATACCCAAAGGTGATCTCTTCTACCTAGTATTAATGCTAGTCTCAATATTACAAAGGGAGGCCTTAGTCTGACAAGTGTCAGGGATAGAGAATCAGAAGTGAAAAACATAATATAACTTTAGCCGCATGGTCAGAACCAAGAAAGTAACCAAGCATCCTCAGGAAGTAATATGTGAAACTTAAGCCTGAGATGATCTTGGCCAGGTGACTGGTGGTTGGGGAAGCCTCTTACCTACAGTTAGGTAGGAACAAGCAAAATCACTCACACTGGAACTATCCTAGGTCTGATTCCAACTATGCCTCTCTCTTAGGTTAACTCAGATCCTTAAAACTACTAAAAGCCCATTTTCCATACTCACACTTGCTACCTCATTCCAGCCCCACCACAACCCATTAACTGAATACAGGAGATTCAGCAGTATGGAGGTGATTTGGCAGATATACACCCTTCAATGGCATCCTAAGACAAGGGCTTAAGATTGGATGAATTATACGTCTGATAGCAAAAAAATAAATAAATAAAAGCATCAAGAAAGTCACAGAACTATCAGCGGGCATGGTGGCGCACACTTGTGATCCCAGTCCTAGGGAGGCTGAGACAGGAGGATCACAGGTTTGTAGCCTGCCTCAGCTACTTAGTGAGGCCCTCTGCAACTTAGCAAAACCCTGTTTCAAAAAAAGAATAAAAAAACAGGGCTGGGGGTGTAGCTTGGAGGTAGAATGTCCCTGGGTTCAATCCCCAGTACTAAAAAAATATATATGTAAATAAAAATCAACTTGTCTCAAGGGCCATGCAGAGGTAGATTCTGAAGTCCAGAAAGGCAGAACTGAAACCTAAAGAGAACCCAAAAGCATGGGTCGTCCCACAGCCAAGAGACTTCCTGTATCTACAGCTGCCAAGGACTTTATCTTGGCTGAAATACAGGAGGGTACTGCCTATAATGCAGGCTGTCTCTGGCCTCCCATCCCTGAGGGGCCAAGAACCCCCCCCACACACCTGATAACATCCCCTAGGCGTACACGAAGATTATTCCGAACAACTCTATTCATTCGAATCTTCTCATCAGAACATGTGTCATCAGAAAGCACAATGCACACAGCTTCCCGCCTCTTCTTTCCTTTCAGCAACACTGTGTCACCTCGGAACAACTGCAGTTCATCCATCTTGGGCTAAGGAAAGAAGGTTAAGGCCTTTGGGTCACTGGTTAGAAGGGGGTAAGCAGCAGCCCTGGAGGTTGGGATTCCCAGTAAACCCCATTCTATCTGCAGTCACTGCAAGAAAAATGAGAAAAGAAACCTGGGGAAATCCCTCAAGTAAGTGCAATAAAGAAAGACTGGATGGTAGACCCAACTTACCTGGGACAAGGACACCACACTGTTGTCCTCATTGATGGCTTCATCAACAATTAACCGATTGGGACGGTTCTTCTGTTTGAGAATAGCTGTTGATAAGTCATCACCTTTTGAACTAGAAGGAAGAAACAAAGTCAGTCCCAATATACACTCCAGCCCCAGGGGCCCCACCAGTCTCCAAACTCACACTTATGAAATAAAGAGGGGGTAGATAAAGACATTCCTACACCATAGAGCTCAGATGGAAGAAATTCAGACATGGTCACAAGGAGCAGTATCTGCCCATATGATATTCCCCATTCTAGCAGCTCTTAATATTTTTGAGCATTGCTGTCCCAAGTGCTCCTGCCCCAGGGTCAGGAAACATGGCCTAAGAATCACAGAAGACAAAAGTGGAGGCTGATAGCAATTACAGAAATAAAAGTAGCCGGGCGTGGTAGCACACACTTGTAATCCCAGCATTTGGGAGGCTGAGACCAGAGGATCCAGGTGCGCAGCCAGCCTCAGCTAACCTAGTAAGGCCCTCTGCAACTTAGGGAGACCCTGTTTCAAAATAAAGAATAAAGCCGGGCGTGGTGGCACACGCTTGTAATCCCAACATTTGGGAGGCTGAGACCGGAGGATCCCGGTTCGCAGCCAGCCTCAGCCACCTAGTGAGGCACTCCGCAACTTAGTGAGACTCTGTTTCAAAATAAAGAATAAAAAATAGGGCTGGGGGTGTAGCTCAGAGGTAGAATGCCCCTGAGTTCAATCCCCAGTACCGCAAAAATAAAGAAAGAAAGAAAGAATAAAAATTAGGGCTGGGAGTATAGCTCGGAGGTAGAAGGCCTCTGAGTTTAATCCCCAGTACCGCAAAAAAAAAAAAAAAAAAAAAAAAAAAAAAAGCTCTTCAGTCAGACCTGTTAGTCTGAATCCCAACTCTGTCAATGCTGAATTGTGACTTTGGGTAAGTTAGTTAGCCTCTCTGGCCTTTGATGTTCTCATCCATAAAATAGGGACTATAGAAGTACCTACCTCAGAGGTTTACTTTTTTTTTGGTGTTGGGGGTTGAACCCAGGGGTATTCTACCTCCAAGCTACACCCCCAGCCCTATTTTACTTATTTTGAAACAGTCTCACTAAGTAGCTGAGACTGGCCGAAAACTTGTGACTTGATATCCTCCTGTCTCAGCCTCCCATATGGGATTACAAGCATGCTCACTACACCCAGTCAAGAGGTTTACAGTTTTAAGTGAGATAATGAATGTAATTGCTCAACAAAATGCATGGCACTCCAGAATAAACAAAGCACAGCTTTTTTTTTTTTTTTTTTTGCTAACCTTCCAAGTGAATGAAGTGAACCAGACAACTTCCCTTAGGGCCCAGGGAGGCCCCAAGTCTTATCAAGCAAGTCTGGGGACAATGAAGCAGAATTATTAGCACTACCCTCCTCACAAACTATATCTGTTGAATGCAAGAGTATTCCTTAGTACCAAAAGAATGCCAAGCACCAAACCCATTATAATCAGAAAAAACACTAATAGATCTAGAACTTTCAGAAAGAGGCTCAAAGTGTGTGGGGGGGCAGGTACACACTTGTAATTCCAGCTACTTGGGAAACTGAGGCAGAGGATCACAGGTTGGAGACGAACCTAAGCAACTTAGTGAAACACTGTTTAAAAAAAAATTTTTTTTAGGCCAGGTGTAGTGGCACATGCTTGTAATCCCAGTACTTGGGAGGCTGAGACCAGAGGATCCGGGTTCTCAGCCAGCCTGAGCTACATAGTGAGGACCTCTGCAACTTAGTGAGACCCTTTTTCAAAATAAAGAATAAAAAATAGGACTGGGGTTGTAGCTCAAAGGTAGAATGCCTGTGGGTTCAATCCCCAGTACTGCAAAAAAATTAATAATAATAATAATAATAATAATAATAATAATAATAATTAAAGATCTGGGAATGAGCTGGGCATGCTGGCACATACCTGTAATCTCAGTTCTTAGGAGGCTGAAACAAGAGGATCACTGGTTCCAAGACAGTCTCACCAATTTAGCAAGACTCTCTAACCTAGCTAGACCCTATTTAAAAGAAAAAAGTAGGAATATAGCTCAGAGGGAGAATGCCTCTGGCATCAATCCCCAGTACCACACACACACAAAAGGGCTGGAAACTTAACTCAGAGGTAGATCACTTGCCTAGCATGCACCAGGCCTTGGTTCAATCCCTAGTACTGAGGAAAAAAAAAAAAAAGGAAAAAGGCTCATGCTCAGAAGGAGATTCAGTTATTTCTACAAAGGAATACAACTCCACGGAGTTCATTCAAAAAGTCAAAATCAAAACCAGCCAGGTATGGTGGTATACACCTGTAATCCCAGTACTTGGGAGGCAAAGACAGGAGGATCACAGGTTTGAGGACAGCCTCAGCAACTTAGTGAGACCCTGTTTCAAAATTAAAAAAAAAAAATAAAATAGGAAGGGATGGGGGTAATTATGAAGTATAATCCCCCTGGGTTTAATCCCCAGTACCGCAACCACTACCACCACTACCAAAAAAAAAAAAAAAAAAAAAAAAGTCGAAACCAAGATATGCTGAAATAAGGGACAAACTCAAATCTCTCTTGCCCCAAGTAAGGTTGCCTCAGTCTAAACTCAGTTTCTAGACACCAATTTCTTAGTTAACTCATCCCTAGTCTTCACTTATCAGACTCAGTGTTACCTCTTTGAAGAGCTACCTCCTCTTACTAAGGCTGAAGAAAACCTGAGTATTAACCATAATAGAGAGGCCAAGCAATGGAGGATGTGAAGGAAAAAGAAAGAAAAAAAAAAGGAATTATTTCTTCAACAAACTGAGCTGTCTACTATGCACTGTTCTAGGAGCTGGGGATACAGATACTAAAATAAGACAAAGTATTATCTGCAAATATCTTCACAATTGGGGGGGGGGGGAGAAAGAGGGAGAGGTATCTGTGCTACAGAATACCAAACAATCTCCATTTATTTACCAAAGAGGTAAGCTTTCTGCTAACCCTTACTCATAGGTTGTACCACTACTTTTAAAACTTATTTCCAAGAGTCAGTTTTCTCATCTGTATTGCCTCCCCTATTCCAAGACTGTGCTGCTCCGACTACAATGCTGCAGAACAGACTCTTTCAAGGCTTATCAACACTTGAGCATGGTCAATGTAACAGTTAAGGACAATGTATGTAAACTCATCAATTCTTTCACTTCCCCAACCCATCAAAATACCCTCCTACCCTCTCCCAGGGGCTTCCCATCTTCCTGTTTGATTTACAAGACTGGGACTGGAGAAAAATAAAATACAAGATGCCTCAAGTCAACATAATTTATATTTTAATCTCAAAGCTGCATTCTAGGAAAACCTTCAATCTGCCTATCATTTCTGACCCTGGCTCTAGAGATGAGTTGGTATGCCCACCACCTAAGGCAAAGACCTCTAATTCCCTACCTACAGAGATCGGAAGTGATAATCTCTAAAAAGTGAATTCGGCCTGACCATAAGCTAATAAGCAGTACTGGATAGTCTTTGGAGGCATCCCCCATTGTCTTCTGCATGACTCAGGCCCTTTCCTGAACCCCAACAGGCCACAGGGGACTTGGAGAAGGTTCAGCTAAGAGTCATCAAAATGACCTAGAGATTTGAAACTGCATCTGATGCCAGGTTCCAAGAATTTTAACTTTTAGTTTTAAAAATAAAAGACTGGTTGGACATAACCTGAGGAAATATTTTAAGTAGTATCAAGTCGTCCTTTCAGTTAAACACCTGAGTAACTTCATCCCAATTTAGAAACTTGAGAAAAAGGAACACACCTCAAAAAACTAATCTCTTCAAAGCAGGAAAGTGATTTACAGTAGGCTGGCTGGGTTGTTTTGTGTATGTGTGTGTGTTCCTTGCATCTCCACCTCTAGATTCTAAGCTGAATGGGCTTAGGTAGCCTGCTTTTATCTGATGCTTTCCTGAGAGGTGGGGCCAGAAAGCCCCAAGGCCCAGAGAATTTCTCAAGTTGTTTGGAGAAAGGGGTGTGTGTATTTCAAAGAGTTAGGGCAACTCTAACCTGCAAGTAACCAAAGCTAAAATAAAGGAAGACCCACAAAATAAGAACTGAGATTCGAACTTTAGCAAGGACCTATAAAATAGAAAAAAACACCTTTCCCCCAACCCCCAGGTTGTAAAAAAAGAAAAACTGACTAAAGCTTCCTCGTGTTTACAACAGGCCTAAAGTAGGAAAATGGCCAGAAGCGAAAGACAGGGCCTGCCCTCTCCCTAACTGCCCCTCACAACTCAGGTCGCAGAGGAGGCCGACCTGAAGCCAAGTCCCCCAGCTCCGAAACGGCCGGCCCGAGCTTCCCGGAGCTAGCCGGGCCTCCTCCCTCCCGGCCTCTGCCTCGGTTTCAGGGCTCCAGAGGCCTTCACGTGGCCCGAAGTCCACGCCCACCGGGCCCGGTAGGGGCCTCGGGCTTGCCGGGCCTGCTCTTTTCGGGGGCCCAGGATCTTCCGCGGGCGGCACGGGCAACCGCGGACAAGCGTCCCACCGCCTCGGAGCCCCGTGCAGGTGGTGTGGGCCGGAAGAGCTCCCTAGGCCGGGGCGGCTGTTCCCGAGGGAGCCAATCAGGCCGGCCGGGGCCTGCATGACACAGCACGATCTCGCCAGTCTCCGACCCGGGCCCAACGCACGCCCAGCCTAGGGGGCGCACGGGGACGCGGCCCTGCTTTCGCCCCCTTCCTCCCCTTCCCTCTCCTCCTTCCCTCCGGGTCTCCACCTCTCCAACGCGCCCCGGGCCGGACCGGGCCGGGCCTACCCAGCGCGGCGGGTCCCGCGGTGCGCGCCCCCGCAGCGGGCGGGCGGGCGCGCGCACACACTCACTCGGCTCCAGAGGCCATGGCGCGCGCCTCTCCTGGTCGGCGGCTGTGGCGGCCCGCGGGTAACGGCTAAGAGAGTGGCAAGCGACCGACTGGGCCGGGGCTCGGCTCTCCCAGGCGCGGGGCGAGCAGCAGCTACAAACCCGCAGGTGGCCTCCCTCTCGCTTCCTCCCAGCGGCACTGGGGCGGCGGGCGGGCGGGAGACGCTGGCTCCTGATCTGTGAGGGGGTAGCGGCAGCGACGACTCAAACGACGGCTGCAAACGCTTAGTTGAGACTGAACCGAGAAGAGCCGAATCATCGGAAGGAAAGCTGCCCTCGCTTCAGCCAATCAGCGACTGATCTGGGAACTCGAGCCCGCCTCTCCGCGCCTCTCCCCAGCAACCCACAGACTACAGCCAATCAGAAAATTCGTTTGTGGCCTGGCTCCCGCCTCAGGAATACAGCACGCCTAGTAACGCCACGTCAATTGGCCGCAACGCTACGCTTCCTCGATGGATTGGGATTCTCGACCAATCAGCTAAAGGAACCAGGCCAGATCGACTGGTGAAAGGAGAGCCTTTAATCCCTTGGAGGCGGACTCTCCCACTTGGCTCTAGTTCATTGGCTTCTGAGCTTAGCCTTCTGGAAGAACCTGGCACAATGGATTGAACCCTTGTATTAGTCTAGTTCTGTTGTAGTTGTAACCCACTCAATTTCTTCCCAACCTGGGGATGCTCTTACTCCCTCACCATACCAGCCCTCCTCCTTGCCCCTTTAAAACACTTGCTCCAGCCGGGCGTGCTGACGCACGCTTGTAATTCCAGTACTTGGGAAGCTGAGGCAGGAGGATTACAGGTTTGAAGCCAGACTCGGCAATTTAGACTCTGTTTCAAAAATAAAATCGGGTTGGGGGTGTAGCTTGAAGGTAGAATGACGCTGAAGTGAATCCCCAGTACCACAAAAAATAAAAGAAAAAAAAAATCTAGCCCCAGCCACTCCTATTTTGGGCCTTTTGAATAACACCCCAGCTTTTAACCTTGCCTAACATTATTGTGCCCTTTCTAACTAATCCCACAGGTTTTAGTTTCTCAGTGCTCGGGGTTGCGTGCTCCCCTTACCATAGGGTATTAATACTAATGGCTGAAAGAGGGAGGGCACTCAAGTCCAGAGAGGTCAAAGGACAACCACAGAACACAGCAGATTCAATAGAGCACAGGGCAGCAAGAAAAATACATGCTGAAAATAGAAATCTTTGGGTCCAAAGTGATATTTGGCTCTGAATGTAGCTCAACAGGCAGCTCTCTGTGGCATGCTAACTCGATTCACCCTTCACCTACTACCCATACAGACACATTTGATGAAGACAAGTTCCTAGAATCTGGAATTAGGGGGAGGGCAGGGACTAGCTCATAGACTCAGAGTTCTGTCTGTCTCTCAAGAATCAAGTCCCTGCCCTCGTCTTGACAGGCCTGTCTAGATCACTCTCCAGACTACTTCCACTCCCTCTGTCCTCTAACACAGGATCCTGGGCTTTGCAGAGCTGCTTTTAGACAACGGAAAGGACTAGGGCACTACTTCCTCAGGAAGGGTTAGTGTGGGCTTTTCCTTATACCCAAACCTCCAGTTTATAAAATAGATGATGTTGAGAGGCTGGGGGGGGGGTCACATATTCATGTAGGAGGCCCTACGTCTAATACCTAGCACTCAAAAAATAAAAATAAAGCAGAAACATGTTGTTGAGAGAGGGCACCTTAGACAACCAGCACTTAACCAGGCATCCATGAACCTTCCCATTCAAGTATATATAGTAGGCAGACAAGAGGTAAATATGAGATTTTACTCAACACAAGAAAAGGAGAAATGAGAAAAGAAGGAGCCATGAACAGTCAATCACTTGTTGGTGGTAGTGAATTCTTCCTCTGGAACCAGAATGGCAACCTCACCAGTTACACAGAAAGATAAAGCAGAAAAACAAAAAAAACCCTAAAAAGTCTCCCCACAAAGATGATCCATTGGGACCCCCGCTCCAGCTCTTGGAAACAAGGCAGCTACAGGTCCTGAGGCTCTGGTGGTGATGTCCGAAACTCTTCAAGGAGGGTTTCACAATGAGGGGGATGGATCCACCTCAAATAAGTTTTTAGGTACAGGGGGAGAGACCTGGAAAGTGAGAAGAGTGATGCCTAATGGAAGGGATTCCCCCCCTTCCATTCCTCATCACCCCCAAAAGGCTGGAGGACACGAGGACTCCAAATGCCCTTCGGCTCCAAGCTGGCAGGCCCCGGCCTCACCAGGTAGCTTCTTCCTGTGGTAGCTGTGTTTGGGCTTCTAGGCTCCTCCAGAAAGCAGTGGCCTCATCCTTCCGATCCAGCCTCCTCAGAGTTCGAAGCAGGTGAAAGGAAGCATCTCTATTACCTGTAGCCCCACCCCAGAGAACAAAGACTTAGAACTTGATGTAGCCTTACACATCAGTTTACAAAAAAGGAAACTGAGGCCTAGAGAGGGTGTCTTGTCTATACTCACACATAAAACTGAGGGTAGATCATTCACTACCATCCATTTTTTTCTTTTTCTTTTTTTCTTTTTTTGTGGTACTGGGGATTGAACTCAGGGGCATTCTACCTCCGAGCTATACCCCTAGTCCTATTTTTTATTCTTTATTTTGAAGCAGGGTCTCACTAAGTTGCGGAATGCCTCACTAGGTAGCTGAGGCTGGCCGCGAACCTGGATCCTCTGGTCTCAGCCTCCCAAATGCTGGGATTACAAGCATGCTCCACCACGCCCGGCTCATTCACTACCATTTCTATCCCAGAATCCACCACCTGCCCAGTAAAAAGGGCTCAGCTGTCCCTGTTCCTATGTAATACACCCCAACACAATCACCATCTTTGCGTCTGAGAACACTGGGGAGACCAGAGAACTCTTGGGGGCCTTGCAGACACATTTGGGTATGCTGCATGTGCACACCTGGGTATATCCTAGGTATATACAGCACATTTCCATTCACTTCTCCTATGTGGAACCACCCTTACACTTATGCCCAAGTACTTCCTCCATGGGCCTCTCTGTCCTTGAACATCTGTGTATAGATGATGTCATACAAGTATACATACCTGGGCACATCTGCACACTGAGAAGGAAATCCTGTAGGGCTTTGGTATCCTGTCCAATGGCTACCCATTCCAGACCACGGCTGATCAGAGCAGCTGCCCGAAGATGCTGCAGTGTCACATCTGACCTACATCCCTGCTCACAGCTGGAAGCTGCTCCTGTGGATCATCCCAGCCACACAGTCACCAAAAACCTAAGTCCCTCTCTGTCTCTTCTTGTATCTAGAGAAGTTTCTTAAGTCTCCCAGTCTGGTAGGCTGGGACACATAGAAAGGGAATGGATTTCCACCACCACCACTTCCAGGAGGTAAGGAAAACTGAAAGTCTAAATCACCTTGTTCTTTGTCCTCAGGTGTGGCCCGGAAAAGCAGCTCAAGGCACCTGAAGTGGAACATGGAGTAAAGAGGAATCAACCTCAGAGTCAGGTGAGTTAGAGTGACTGGTACTTACCAACCCAGGTCCCAATCAGAAAAATCCTCCTCCACCTCCCCAGGACTCTAGGTGGCTTCCTGGGCTCACCGGCTAAATTCGCTCACTGCCTCTTTTGGGACCTTCAGTTGTACCCAGGCCTGGCCCTGAAGCAGGAAGGTGGCAGAGACCCAGAGTGGGCAGTGTGGCAGTTCCTTGGTTCCTTTTCTGGCATCTTCAAACAGCCAGGACATCTTGGGAAGCAGAGGTTTTGTGCGGCCAAGCAGCTCCTCACACACAGTCAAAGCATCTTGGGCTCGGCCTGCCTGGATCAGTGCTGCTGCTGTCTCCAAGAACACCTCAGGCATACTGGGCCCTGGAGGCGAGGGGGGTGGGCAGAACTGGGGTAGGAGAAGAATGCAGAGGCTTGAAGAGACATGAACCAGTATCACTACCTCTTCACTAGGCTCTGGTACCATACAGATATCCAGGTCCTCAGCACGGACAGAACAGTAGAGGGAAAAACAGAAAACAGTAGTTCTGCTCTACTCAAAAGGGACCCAACCCTCCCACCTCATTTTGAGAACCTTGAAGACACACCTACCCTTGCCTCTGAGCCATCCAGCAACAAGGCCAGCAGGTCCAAGTAATGCTCTGCAGCATCTTCTGCCCTGGAGAGTCATCACCCATGAACCTCACTGTAGGCCCTTGGGAGGGACCCTCAAAGCATTCCAGTAAGAATGTTCCTTTTTTGTGGTGCTGAGAATTAAACCCAGGGGCATTCTACCTCTGAGCTTTACCCCCAGCCCTATTTTATTTTTTATACAATCCTTTTGTCTCAGCCTTCCAAGTACTGAAATGGTAGGTGTGCACCACCACGCCTGGCTAAGAATGTCCTCTCTTAGCTAATGGAGGGATGCTCATGGTCCCTGAGGAGTAAGAGGGAAAGTGAGGTCTTGGGGTTCCAATCCTAGCTCAGTCTGGACCTATCCCAGTTACAGTATGGATTAGGGAGGAGACTTCAGCATTTCTTCGTTTTGTTTTGAAACAGGGTCTTGCTAGGTTACTGAGAGTCTTGATAAGCTGCTGAGGCTGGTCTCAAACCTTGATCCCCTGTCTCAGTCTCCCATGTACTGGGAATACAGATGTGTGCCACCACGCCTGGCTGAGACTTCAGCATTTCAGAGAGAGGTTACTGTCTTGATAAAAAGTTCTCAGTTCATGTCTAGCAGTAAGGCATGAGGCTGAGGAGTGAGGACGTATGTCCTACCGCTGCCTCATTCATCACCCAATTCACAAGAACTAAAGCAGAGTCACACTGGGCTTGGCTTTGCATGCCTGTAATCCTAGTACTTGGGAGGCTTAGACAGGAGGACCACAGCTTCACAGCCAGCCTTGGCAACTTAGTGGGGCCTCCACAACTTAGTGAGACCCTATTTCAAAAATAAAAAATAAGCCGGTGTGGTAGCACATGTTTGTAATCCTAGTACTTGGGAGGCTGAGACAGGAGGATCACAGGTTCGAGGACAGCCTCAGCAAGTAGTGAGACTCTGTCGGGAGTGGTGGTGCACACTTGTAATCCCAGCATTTGGGAGGCTGAGACCAGAGGATCCGGGTTTGCAGCCAGCCTCAGCTACCTAGTGAGGCCCTCCGAAACTTTGTGAGATCCTGTTTCAAAATAAAGAATAAAAAAATAGGACTAGGGGTATAGCTCAGAGGTAGAATGCCCCTGAGTTCAATCCCCAGTACCGCAAAAAAACGCAAAAAAAAAAAAAAAAAAAAAAGTAGTGAGACTCTCATCAACCTAGTGAGACCCTGTTTCAGAATAAGAAATAAAATCGGGCTGGAGGTGTAGCTCAAAGGTAGAATGCTTCCAGGTTCAATCCCCAGTACCATAAATAAATAAACAAACAAATAATAAATAAATAAATAAAATCGGGCTGGAGGGTAGCTCAGAGGTAGAATGCCCCTGGGTTCAATCCCCAGTACCACAAAATAAGTAAGTAAATAGCAAGCCAGGTGGGGTGTAATCCCAGTAGTTGGGAGGCTAAAACAGGAGGATCACAAGTTCAAAGCCAGCCTCAGCAATTTAGCAAGACACTGTTTCCAAACAAAAAATTAAAGATAAGGCTGAGAGTGTGACTCTGAGGTAGAATGACCCTGGGTTCAATCCCCAGTACCAAAATAATTAATTAATTTTAAAAATGGGGCAGGGAGTATAGCTTTGAGGTTCAATGCCCCTGGGTTCAATCTCTAGTACAAAAAAAAAACCCAACAGAGTCACATCCCGGGGAAGGTATCAGAAGTAGGAAGAGGTAAGAAAGAAAGGAGAAACTCACCTCCCCACCTGCAGGCATCGGCTTGCTAGCAGGTGCTTGGCCTGGCTTTGTGTACCACAGTAAAGAGGAGAGGCTGGGTCAAGTCGTGGGAGTAGCAATTCTACCTCAATGAGAAGCTGGGGGCCTTCGGAGCTATGGGTAGCACTCAAGGCCTAAAAGGGACAGAAAAAAGATGTATAGTTATGATATACGGGAACCATACTTCCTTATACTTTTATCTTGACTACTCACTCCAACACACACCTCAGCAATCCACCACCCCAAATCTTCATCTGGCAGTTAGTATCTTACCTCAACCAGCAGCTCCAGACTCTCCAGCTCTGCTGCTGTGTCCCCCAGTTGCTGATATAATCTGGAAGCCTCCAGAAGTGGAAGACCCGAGGCTGATCCCTTTTTCAGGGCTGCAATCAAGTACAGCATTGCTCTCTGTGGATTTCCCTAGATGGCAGAAGGACACAGGCCTCAGCTACTCTCACAAAGCAAAATGCTACCCATAATGCCCATGGTTTCCCCCAACACCCCTATGGCTGTCCTTACCATTTTACGGAGACAGATCCCCAATGTCGTGTACACTTGGACCAACAGAGGCCCTGTACATAGACCCAAGGAGGCTTCATTCAGGCTGCTCAATGCCCTGGGGAGGCTCCCTGTGGTCAGCTCCTGAAGGCCTGAGGGCAATGAGGGTGTGAGTTTAGAGAGACTCATAGGGCAAGGAACATGATGGCAAACAAAAGCCCAGAAAAACTCCATGGAGCTTAATGGGCCATGCCAGGGAGAGTAAGAACCCAGAGGACCCCTTAAGGAAGGAAGGGATGAGAGGTTGCTAGCTGACCTTGGCGGTAGGCAAATGCTGTCAAAAGCACATCCTTCAAACTCCGAGCATCCTGCAGGGTCAGCGGGGCATCTGATTTCTCAGGTGGAGGGCTCCAGGTTTTTAGAAGCAGCAGCAGATCCTCTGAGGCTTCGCTCTAGAGAAGGGCAATCAGAGGCTCTAGGTCTGTAACCACATCCTCTTCAATGAGCTCAAGCCTCTTCCTGATTCCTGTTCCCCCAATTCTAACAAAAAGATAGCTTTGAAGCAAGGATAAAGGAAGAAAAGTCCAGAGCCACAGTGATCTTCTCTAATATGCCTTCTGAGGATAAGCCCGTAAGTACAGGAGGCAAGGACCATGTTTGGGTTACTAATGAGAAGACCAAGAGGTGGCTTCAGCAAGGTCATAAGACCCCTAGCCCTATCCAGATTCATTAAGCTATTATTAAAAATGCCCCCAAGGCAATCCCCCAATGAGGGGCCAAGATTACCCTAGAGTTCCTGAGAAAACCCAGGATTTCTGTCCAGTATATGATGATGCTCCTGAAGTGGGGAAGCAAGGGGGAATGACATTCGCATATTCAGGTCACTTCCCCCAATACCTGGTTATTATTCAAGGTCTGCAACAGCAAGGCCAGGTCCTCAAGATGGTCCGTGCTCAGCCAGAGGGCAGCCTGCAGGCCAGCCAGCTGGTGCAGTGGGGGTAGCAGCTCCGGCGGAAGGGAGGAAGCATGGAGGACAGAGTCCCACAGCTTTCTGAGCTCCTGCTTCAACTTGGGCCCCTGCTGCTCCTGGGTCTCCAGCACTGTATAGTACACATACACAGAGCTAAGGTGCAAACATCCTCCATCTCCCCACACTCTCTGGCTTTCCTCTTCTGCAAGAGCCCATGGATTACAACAACAATACCTCAACCTGGGCTGAGGAGCACAAGGATTAGAGAAGGGCATCTGCCTCCATGGGGGTGTCAGACCTTGCTGTTTCATCCATCCCCATGGAAAGGCTTAAATCCAGACTGAAGCTGGCAGCAGAGTGGGAGGCAATCTTTGGCTCTCACCTCTCTCTAGGGTCCGTTGGATATCCTGGGCCTGCTCTTCAGTGAAGCCCTGAGCTATGCTCACCCTTAGGATAATGAAGTTACAGGTAACAGTCAGCTCCAAGGGGAGAACAGGAACAGCCGCCGGGAGGCCTAGAGCAACAGATGCTGGTCTCACAGGCTTGCTCTCCAATCAAAGATATCCCAAACAAGTGATCTCCCCACTCCAACCAAAATGGCCTCAATAAAGAACCTATCCTAGCCAAGTGCTGTGACACATGCTTGTAATCTCAGTACACAGGAGGCTGAGACAGGAGAATCTGTAGATTTGAGACCAGCCTCAACAATTTAAGAGAGACCCTCAGCAACTTAGCAAGACCCTGTTTC
>PVLC010018195.1:0-32519 GCA_004027655.1 Graphiurus murinus | reverse complement strand
GACAGATATTACTAAATACACACACTGATATATCTTAAAGTTATTAACATGTTGAATATGTTAGAAGGAACATTATGCAAACCATATTCAGATTGGTTGGGATGTGAGCACTGTCATGATGGCTGACTGGGAAATGGCATCATGTCTAATGATAAATGGCAATGTGTCAGTGTGTCAAAGTTGTGAAAAGGCCTCCAGCCGAGTGCCACGGAACCTGCAATGATTTCAGACATGTTGAAAATTCCCATGATATGCGAAAGAGAATAAACCAAGTAATAATTATAAAATATACCAAAATTTTAAGTTTGTGTTTTCTAGTATAGTATATTATACAAATAAGTAATAAGCCGTTTGGGTTTATTATTTTATACAATTTATAAGTTATCTTTTCTTTTTCCTTGGCTCAGACATTTACATGTGCCAGCAACATTATCTGCCAATCTAAATTTTCATTTTAATGTAAAAGGGAGTATTGCAGTAAATTGACCCTCAAAGCACATATGTCTACCCTTAAATAAAGTCTTCGATTTAAAGGGATTATATTTTTATCCTTTTTGCTCATTTTTATTAAGCATTATAGAAGAAAAATATCACAAAGAAAATGACATAATAAACTTAAATATTGGGTTTATACAATATGTTGTGGGAAAATATGAAACAAACATATTTATATAAAACATCTATCATTATTTTTGGTAAATATAATACAAGGGAAAATGTGTATGCAAGAACTCCTTTAATAAAGGATTGTTATGCAGTAACATGCACTTTTCAGCAAGGCACAGTGCTACATACCTGAAATCCTTGTAACTTGTAAGGCTGAGTCAGGAGGTTCTTGCTAAAATTCTTCTTCTAAATTTTATTGGCTATATGTCTATTGCATGAACTTTTTAAAAGGGACTTTTGTTTTATTTTACGTCTTTCATACTTTTTTTCATTTTCTATTTCATGATATCTTCCCTTATTTTCATTAATTTAAAGTTATTTTGTTCTGCTTTTATTGAATTTTTCGTATAGAATTTATAAAAATGAATTCAAGACATAATATCCTTATTACTCTAGCTTTATTCTATTTGCTTTGATATATAGTTTTATTAACATTCACTTCTAAATATTTGCAAGCAATTTCAATGCTTGAATTATACTGGGCTTCATTTAAAAATTCAAACATGCTTAATATTGATATTATATTATTCACAATTTACATTATCATTCTTAAAAATGGCATGTGTTTTAGTGCTTTAAAATTTATTGAAATTCTTTGTACCTTTATTGTCAAATTAATTAACTTTTTGCATGTATACAGTAATCATTTCATCAATTATGTAACATTCATTAAATTCATTAACATTTTTTCAAATAATAGTGATCCCTACTGGTTATTCCTGAGCCATATGTAGCTTTTTGTTAATATTTCCATAATTAGTTCATTTAATTCACATTATTACAATAATATAAATATTTATTTTGTCATATTTCCTGATATAGTCATCATTCCTATTAATGATTTACTTTTCTTTTTTTCCTTTTACTGTATTTTTCAAAATTTACTTTTTGGTTTTATTGCTAGTTTAATATTCTAAAATACTGAAAAAGGAGTAGAATAAACTTCCTGGAAAAAAAACAACTACAATTTATGAGTCTATTTGGCTTTTATAATGATTGGATAGATAATTGGAGACATCATGTAAGCTATATAAATAATGTGAAATGAAATTAATATATTTCATATAGGAAATAGCATCCTTTTAAGTAATGTGTCCACATGAATTGTTCTGAATTTTATATGTTAAATCCATCTTGAAGTGCATTCTGATTTTGGAAAGGAAGGATTTCTGGAAAGTTTTGTCTGATCTCCTGGACTACTACAAGAGAATAATAGCTCCCTTGTGTCCTGTAATTTGCTATAATTCTTTACAGCATTATATCCTTTAAATAATTAAATAAGTTCTATGGTTCCTGGAAATCACATTTTACAATTTGACCCTTGTGTGTTAACACATTAAATTGTTAATATTCCTGGTAGAACTATATTCCCAATCCTAAATAAAACATGTTTTTCAACAATTACAGGAATATTTCATAAATAAGCTCAGTAACATACTTCTTCAAGAAAGTACTTTCAATGGTTTTATATTTAGTACTCTCCAAACTTTCCACCTCCTGCAACTTCCTCTTTTTTCTAGCCCCCATGTTTTCTTTGTTTTTATAATATGTTATTCAAAAAATATTAAAATATTACAAATATCTAATCCTATTTTAAATTGTTTAGATAACATAAAATATGCAATGTATTTCTACTATTTTTTCTTTTATATTCTTATCTTCATCTTGTATCTTTTGGTTTTTTTAATATATGTATTTCTCTCAAATACATTTGAGGAATACTCTTTGTATTCTTACATGTCTTCATCTTTTCAAAAAATTTTGCCTTGACAAAAAGACTACATCAGTATTGGGCAGAGTTTCAGAGGCCTAATCCCTTTGTTTCTATTGATATATTCACTTATTTTTTTTTCAGTATTATGTGTGCTATTTATCTCTCTCTGGTGCAAGAGTCAGTAAATTATTTTCATGGACCAAATTCAAACTATTTTTGTATATAAAGTTGGACTAGAAATACAGCCATGCCCATTCATTTATATACAATTTTTTATTTTCAACTTAAGTTACAACAGAGACTGCATAGTTCACAAACCTAGAATGTCGACTGTCTATCCCTTTACAAAAGCTTTGCTGACCCTTACTCTACTTAAACATTTGAAGAACAGTCAGAAAGACTGTTTTGATGTATTTCCTGTCAGTTTTTAATCACTTCTGCTTGACCAACTCTTCCCCTAAAGATGAGTATTATTTCTCTGCTTCTTCAAATATCTAGAAATTGTTCATAAAATATTTGACAGTGTGAGTTTTACCTTGTAGAGGACTGTTGTGTGTGTGTGTGTGTGTGTGTGTGTGTGTGTGTGTGTGTGTTCTTTAAATATTCATTAGAATTCTGTTCTGGAACATGGTTACATTACTTGGAAAGAGTTTGATCAAATCTTTTAAACTTTATTTTCTATATTTGATGAGAGTAGAGTGCTGGGAGCCAGCCCTCGTGGCAGCGGGGTCGGGGGTCCCTCAATTGGTGTGAATTGAGACGAGTTTGCGATAATATGCTCACACCCAAATGCAGTGAAGAAGCACATCTGTTTTATTTTTTTGTCAGTCATAGATGTATACTATTTTTTTACAGTGAGGCATATAGAACAGGAATTTTTACAGACTTGTTTTTCTAAAGGTTAATCAACCAGTTAAGTTTACAACACATATATAAAAATTCTTTTCCATTAGTTAAAATCTTTACAATTTTGTTTAGCCCCTCTAAGCAGTGTTCTGTCTTATGTAGGTAGTTAGCAGGTTTCAGGGAGACCAGATAGTGGGGAGACCAGGCAGCAGCAATTTAGATAAACTTGCAAAGCCTGTTTCTAGGCTAAAGCTTATTGTCTTGAGGCATTGCTCTTTTACAGCTGAGAGATCAGTATCTGTCAGGCCTCATGTTTCTAAGAAGTTTTTCTGATAATTAATAATAAAACAAAACCCCAAAGCACCCATAATTTCCAGAATATAATAATATAAAGTGGGAAATTTCACGAATTCCCTCTTTTGGCATCGTCTGCCTTGCAGGACTCCAGCGGATCGAGCTTTGCTCAGGATCCAGCTATTAAGGTGCTGTCGCAGTAGAGAATTTTCATTTTTTTTTTTTTAATTAGAGTAATTTTCCCCCAAATGGATGCAGGAATCTTATTATTCAAAGCAGTGTACTGTCGATTGTGAGATTTTTCTTTTACTAACAGGCGTTTTTCATAGATTCAGGAACTATATTTTTCTTGCTATTTTGGTTCTTACCTTGGACTCAGATAGTTTTTTCATATGCATGTTGTGTAAAGATTTATCTGAATATCCAAGAATGACTCTCTTTAGATATGTGAAATCCTGTTTATTAGCTCATTCTCCTTTTAATCTGCTATGTAAATTCCAACCACCTTTATTTCCAACTCCTAGCTCAGAGTTACAGCTGGATTCCTTTGGTAAACCCTCCCTGGACTGTAGCTTGTATAGTTTCCCCAGGCAGGAATTAAGCCAATGTTATGACTCTATTTTTTGATATCTTTTACAGATCTCTATCATTATTGCCTAATGTATAAAGCCTTGAATAATATTTTTATATATACTACCTTATTAATAATTATTTCAAATGGGAAAGAAAATTTGCTACAATTTCCTTTATTTTGACTGGAAAAGAGTTCCTTCATATTACTTTCTAATGTTCCAAGTATTGTAAACTGAACTAATAAATAAGTACCTATTCAAATTAGATTATTAGCTTGATTATGGAAATTCTTAGCCATTCCATTTTTTGCATTTTATCAGGAAGACAACCACCAAAAAAGCTTCTTGTACCTCTTTCAAATACAAGTCATATTTTTACTGCAGTAGAAATCTTCAAAATTTCTACTCTAGAGTATTACTACCAAATATTAAAGCCTGATAAGGTTTATCTTTTATACTATTTCAAAGGCAATCAAGAAAAAAGGCAATTAGAGCAATACCACACATTTAGTAAATCATTTACTACATTTCAAAGAATATTATTAATTGAATTCTTGATTATTTAAATAATTATTCAAGAATCTGTAAGAATATTAGTAGTCTCTTTTATGTATTTTACAGGTAGTTGTGTAATTTACCTATTTTTAAAATATTTAAATATACACATCTCTAGAAATCTTACTGTTTTCATATGAAAACAAACTCTATAGAGGTATAAACTAATTGCACAGGTAACATTTGCCAAATTACAAAGAGCATGAAGAAATTATTTTTAGAATACTTTTTATGATAAAAATTCTAGATTTTATAGCTGCTAATATAAAGCTTTTCTTCTTTCATAAAATAATTGAAGATATTCCATAACTAGTAAAAATATTGATAAATAAAAGAAGTATTTAAAATGTAAATTCAATAAAAGTTTTATAATTTTATTCATAAATTTTATTATAGTCTCTGTTCATAAAATGAATATTAAAATTTTAGCATATTCTACCAAATAGACATCATTTTAAAATAATATTTAAAGAACATTTTAATATTTTATTTTACCTCTATTCTGACAGTAGTCTTCCTTTGAATTTTACCATCAACAAAGGAGACATTATTGAATATTAATACCTATTATTTTTAAAATAAAATGCAATCTTTGAAATATAAATGTATGGTACAGTATTTCAGTTGTGAATTACTTTGTGTTTATTTAATTATCAACTGAGAAAATGTAAAGCCAGATTTTGCATTGTTTACAATTAAATACTTGTTTGTTTTTAATTAAAAATACAATGTATATTCTAATAATGTCCAGTTTTCTCATTGAAAAGAAATGCTTACTAGAAGAGAGAAAAATACAAAGCTATGGAGAAAATGGCACATAGGAGAGACTCCAGACAAAGGAGGAGAAACCTTAGATGAGTGAAGAAGGCACCTAACTGAGGGAGATAGGAGGGAGGAAGGAAACACCTCAATGGACATGATGTACATACACAAACTTATCAAAGTCAATCACTGTGCTGAACATGGGAAGGAGGGAAGGGGGATGGAATGGGTGGGAGCTGTGGGAGAGCTCAATGAGTGCTGTGTGCATGTATGCCTCTTCCTGAACTGCATCAAGATGTATGATTATGCTGCACTAATAAAAAAAAATTAAGAAAAAATCTAATAGTCTTTCACTTATCAATACACACTCTTCTCAAGACAAGAAAAATATTTGCGGGGCACAGTGGCATATACCTATAATTCTAGTACTTGAAAGGTTGAGACAGGAGAATCACAGGTTTGAAACCATCCTGGGAAACTTAGCAAGACTGAGGAGAAAGACCAGTAGAATACTGGAAGGATATTACGGGAGAAGGGAAAGGAAAAAGGAGAACTGATGAAGGGAACAGTTAAGTAATGCTATGTCCATATGTAAAAGTATCTCTGCTAATTTCTCTAATGTGTACAGGGAAAGATAGGTAGAGAGATGGGAACCAGAGGGAAACACACCAAGTGCTCTGTGCATGTATGCTTGTATCATTTGAGACTTCTTTGATGTATAATGATAATATTCAAATAAAAGTATAAAAAGATACTATTTCAAAATTTAAAAAGAATAATAAATGTTTAATAAATTTTGGGTGGGGGTGCAGGTCAGTGGTAGAGCAACCCTGGCTTAAATCCCCAGTGCCACCAAAACAAAACAAGACAAACAAAAATAATATTGTGGTACTAGGGATGGAAATTATGTCATAATCACAACTCAAATCTGATTGGCTGTTATATATTTATTATTATAAGTAGTCTTTCAAGAATTGGATTGGAAGAAATGATATATCTTTTATTCTAATTGTAGATGTCATACTGGGAAAACAAATATTATTAATACTTTTGTATATAAAATATGGCCTCTTTCCCAGCACTTGGGGAGCTGAAACAGGAGTTCTTGGGGGCTGAGATCAGCAGGCTCAAGAATGGTATGCAGTAATTTAGTGAGAATCTGTCCAGAGAGAAACATTCCAAGTGTATGGTTAGCATCACTTGACCCTCACTGTGATGTATAATTATAATGTATCAATGAGGCTGGTCCTGAACCTGTAATCCTTGTGTCTCAGCCTCCCAAGTACTGTATTAAAAGCATGCACCACCATGCCCAGCTTAAAAGTATATTTAAAATTAAATATATAAATAAATTTTTAAAAGGCCTGGGAGGTGGAATGCCCCTGGCTTCCATCCCTAGTACCACAAAAAGAATATGTATTTGTTTTATCTTTACAAATATATAAATAAATATACATAAATCCTATATAAAATTTTATACAATTTTTTGTGAAAAATTATATATATATATATAAAATTGTAAAATGCTGAAGAACTAAAAATATCTTCAAAACTACTTACCGGTTGGGATATTGAAACTTTCTACTTTTATTTGAATATGATAATCTTCTGTCTCATTATGTTTGTAGATATATTTCATAGCTGCTTGATATATTTTAGATGCATAAAGCATCTATTTTTCACAAAATAAACATTGTATTACTTATTATATTTAAAAATTCATAAAATCCACTGCTATTTTACTTTTCTACTAGTATTTTATTATAAATTAGTAATATTGTTCATTAATTAGTGTTGAAGGTGGATTATGGGTATTTATTGAAGGAGGGATCATTATACCATCCTTTCTTTTTCTTTGATATATTGTATTTATAATCATAAAAATACTTTATTCTCACTTTAACTTTTTTGGTGGCTACATATAAAAAGCAAATATCTTAAGGGAAAATATATAGTGGAATTCTGGCATATATATTTTAAGTGCATTTATGAAGGTAAATCATTGATGTTAAGTAAAATATATCCAATCAAAATTTGTTTACTAGTTTAAATTTTTCAAAACATACATTCATATCAAGTGTAATATTTAAAAACTAAAGCAGTGTCTGTTCAGTATTTGAAATGATACTGAAAGCATAACATAAAGGAGCTAAGTCCAGAGACTAAGAAATATTTCCTTAAGTGTTAATAGGATAAGCAGAACATATGTAGTGGTTAAATACAGGATATAAATTGTGGGAAACTGTTACCTCGCCCCAGGGCAGGGGATAAAACAGAATTAAAGTCCTGCAGAGAGCTGAAGACAGTATGAGCTGGATAAGTTACTAGATACACACTCAAAGTGGATTGCTTTATTGAATTTGATAATCCAAACAACCTTCTAAACAAGGAATTACTAATCCTCCTGTTGCAGTTTAGTAGGATGATACACAGAGGTTTAATGATTTTCTCAGGTTACACTACTCAACTTGCATGCAATGAGAACTTGAATTCAGGTCATCTGGCCATAGAGACTTTAGTGTATTTCTTTCTTTTTATTTATTTATTTATTTTTTTGCGGTACTGGGGATTGAACTCAGGGGCATTCTACCTCCGAGCTACACCACCAGCCCCATTTTTTATTCTTTATTTTGAAACAGAGTCTCACTAAGTTGTGGAGTGCCTCACTAGGTAGCTGAGGCTGGCCGCAAACCCGGATCCTCCAGTCTCAGCCTCCCGAATGCTGGGATTACAAGCGTGCGCCACTACACCTGGCTGAGACTTTAGTGTATTTCTTGTGTAGCATACCCCACATAGTTATATGTAACTAATGAGATAGGATGGAAGTCGCACTATTTATTATAAAATAAAACTTTTTATAATAATATAATTCAAAAACAATTGTTTAAAATTATTTTACCAGTGCATTGTCGTTATACATCATAGTGAAGTTCAAGGTGATAGAAACATTCATGCACACAGCTCTTGGTATTTCCCTCTACATCCAACCCTGTTCCACAACATCTACCTCTCTGCACATGTTAGTGAAATTGGCTACTGCCAATCTTCACAGATTGCCAAGTATTATTCAGTTTTTTTCTCTCTTCTCTCTTCCTCTCTTTTACTCTCTTCCTCAATCTTCCTATATCCTACATGTCTCTCTATATATTAGTTAAAGTTTCTTATGTTTCCTATGTTCTCCCTAGTTTCCACATATGAAAGAAAACATATATCCCTTGATCTTCTAAGATTGGCTGATTTCACTTAATATTTTCTAGTTCCATCTATTTTCTTGCAAGTGACATAATTGTGTTCTACCTTAGGGCTAAGTAGAATTCTACTGTGTGTATATACCACATTTCTTTTATTAGTTAATCTGTTGTTGAGCATCTGGGTTCATTCTATAATTTGGTATTGTGAATTCTGCTGCTGTTAACATGTATAGACATGTATCACTATAGTGTTCTTTTCTTAGTTCTTTTGGGAAAATACCAAGAAGTGGCATAGCTCGATTATATAGTGGTTCCATTTCTAATTTTTGAAGAACCTGTAAACTGATCTCCATAATGGTTGTAAATGCTTGTACTAATTTATAATTCCACCAAAATTATATAAGTGTTCCTATTTCCCCACATCCTTCCCAGCATTTATTATTGTTCATATTCTTGATGATTGTCTTAATGATTGATGATTCATATATTTTAGATAATAGTACTTTGTCAAAAGAGTAGCTGGCAAAGATTTTCTACCATTATGCAAGCTTTGTAGACAATTGTTTCCTTCATTGCACAAAAGCTTTCAATTTATTCCATCGCTTTTATTGATTCTTGATTTTATTTTTTGATTTTTTTGAGTCCTAAGGAGACGATTCTGTCAGTACTTGTATGTTGTAGAGTTGGTCATATGTTTTATTTTAGTAATTGCAAAGTTTCTGGCCTTGACTTTAGGCCTTTAATTCATCTTGAAATGACTTCTGTGCCAGTGAGAGACAGGGATCTAATTTCATTCTTCTGTGTATGAATTTTCAGTTTTCCCAGAACGATTTGTTGAAAAGACTGTCTTTTCTTAAGCGTATGCTTTTGGCTCTTTTGTCAAAACTCAACTGGATATAAATGTGTCAATTTTTTTCTGTATGTTATATTTTATCCCATTGGTCTATGTTTGTTTTTCTGATACTACAATGGTATTTTTGTGACTATAGCTTTGTAGTATAGTTTGAATCTGGCATTGTAATGCCTGCAATGTGGTTTTTATTGCTTAGAATTGTTTTGGCTATTCTGGATATTTTGTTCTTCCATATAAATTTTAGTACTGTATCTTCTAGCTCTTTGATGAATGCCATTGATTTCTTGATTTGCATTGAATCTGTAGATCACTTTAGATATTATAGCCATTTTGATGATGTTTATTCTGCCTATCCAAGAATATAGAAGGTCTTTCCACCTTGCAAAGTCACCTTCAATTTCTTTCTTCAGAGTTCTATAATTTTATAGATGCAGAGATATTTTAATTCCTTGGTTAGATTTATTTCTAGATATTTTATCTATTTTTCTTTATTATTCAAAGCTATTGTGAATGGAATACTACCTCCAAGCTACACCCGCAGGCCAATTTTATTTTTTATTTTGAAACAAGGTCTTACTAAATTGCTGAGAGTCTTACTACCCGAGACTGTCCTTGAACCTGTGATTCTCCTGTCTTAGCCATGCAAGTACTGGAATTATAGGCATATTCCATCATACCCAGCAATTCTTAGATGTTCTAAGTACAGGATTATGTCATATACAAATAGAAATAACTTCTATTCATACTTGTATCTCTTTAATTTTCTTCTCTTACTTTATACCTCTGACTAAAATTTTAAGTTCTTTATTGAATAAGAGTGGTTATAATGGATATCCATGTCTTGTTTTTGATTTTAGAGAAAACAATTCTAGTTTCTCCCATTGAGTATTATTTTTTAATTAATCACATATTGCCTTATGATGTTGAAGTAAGTTTCTTCTATCTATAAGTTTTTTGGTGTTTTTTGTATGAATGGGTGTTGAATTTTGTCAAATGCTTTTTCTGCATCTAGTGAGATGATTATGAATTTTTAAAAATTATTCACTCTGTTTATTTGATGGATTACATTTATTGAATTGTAAAGAGTTAGGTATTGGGTATGCAGTGAGGGAATGGGATTCCCAGGAGTTAAAGATTAAGAAAAACAAAATCCAGACCTTCCCTAAGAATTAAGGTGGCTCCATGTTGTTCCTCAGATCTGAATATGAATAATTAAATGTGGAAGAGTAGAGCCAAGATGGCAGAAACCAAAGGTCTATGTGAACCAACCTTATACTCATGGGATGTTGCTACATAGAGACCAGGGGAAAATATGCAGAACAAACAGTCTTCTGACTTCAGGGAATTAAAGAAAGGCCATAGATGACAAATTAAGTCAAGAAAAATAAGAACTGGGACTTTCTTCAGTGGTTAATGTCTATACAAAAGAACATATATAAAGCCCTATGCTCAGCACCAATATTAGTTACCCTCTTGGAATCCTTCCTCTGTAGCAGCTTTAACTCTGATACTCTCTTTGGTAGATAGAGTGGACTTTGAAGGAAAAGTGGTGTGCAATTGATGGATACTTGGCCTGGGCTAAACTTGGGTAGTGCCAGAAGGCTCCACTGGACTCTAAAGTCTGCCAAGGCCACCAGGGATGATCTGCCTTTCGGCTTGCTTCTCTTTGGTGTATTAAGTGGATTTTAGGTAAAGGCAGTGTGCAATTGATGGTGGATGGCCTGGGTAATACTTGGGTAGTGGACTCTGCAGTCTGCCAAGATCTCTAAGGATGACCTGCCTCTCAGCTTACTTGCTCTTTTAAAATAAACTTCTTAATTTCACTTTCCTGGTGACTGCAGATTTCATTATTTGACTCCGTAAGATAAGGACCTAGTAAGAAACTTGGTATCAATTGGATATGAAAATTAACTTTCAAAATTATTTTACCACATTTTTGATTTATTCTTTTGTATACTGTCAGTCACCTGAAATTTTAAAATGATTTAATAATTCTGAACTTTATTGTTTTATCCTCAATTCTATATGCAAGAATATAATTAATTAGTATAATATATTAAATGACTCATAAACAAATTATTTTACAGAAATCACTCATGAAATGTTATAAGAAGAAAATGGGAAAGAAAAATGATTTAATGTATTTTACCAAATAAGAAACAATCTTAAATCTCTTTCATTTGTGAATATAGAATTGAGCAGAATGGTCTATTATCTCCTTGTTTTTCACTTGCAAATTTCTCATTTTTAGAAAGACAAGCTGTATATGACATTATACCTCTAGCTTCTTGTTGTAAAACAGTAAGTAAAAGAGCTATAATATCTTATGAGGTATTAAATGTCTTCTAAATCCTTTATTGTTTATTATAAATCTCTCTCCTATCTCATTTACCTTATTTTGTCAAATGAATTTGAGTAGCTTTAGAAAAATGTAAGTTAGTGTTTCAGTAAGCAGATTAAAAATAGTCTATTATTCAAAATCAGGTGAAAATATAGATTGTTTCTCCTTCATATTCTAATATAATTATGTATAAGATTTTCAGACTAATTAGTAGCCCTCAAACAACATGTCATATATGTGTGCATATGCATGCATATTTATTACATATATGTATGTCATCTATACATATATATAGATAGATAGATGGCATATGCTTCAGATTTTATATATTATATATATATACATATACAGTCAGACTTCAAATGAACTCAATTCATTACTAATGCTTTAACAAAAATTAACATTGTTTACTGAAATCTAAATAAATTAATCTGTAGGGCTTTCCATTATAAAACAGGTTATCTGAAACACAGGGACTCATCTATCCATGCATATTTTGAAAGTAAATTCACAAAGGTTGAGAATAGCTACAGTTTTTCTATCACAAATTTCTTTTGTAGCTCCCATTTCTGCCTTAAATAATTGATTCAATATTAGCAATGGTACCTTCATAACAGACATAATGCCATTATTAATCCTAAGAATAGTTATGAATACACCCATTAAAATTTGTTTGCCTTGAATTTCTGATATATGTGATTATTTTCCTCATACTGAACAATTTTTATGAATGATCATCTTCCTTAGCCCCTATATTATGCAATTACCAATCTTAGCACTTGAGTCTCCTAAATATCTATCCAATCCATCTTCATCTCTACAGCCTTACTGACACTTCCAGAAGTTAAGCCACCACAATATCTTTTCTAAATTACCTAAGTGACCTCCCTAAAATTTCCTTGTCATACCTTGTGCCTTACTTAGCAACTCTTCATTTTTCTTCTGTCAGAATGATTGCTCTAAAATTCAAACATTCCACTTGCCATTTCCCTCAAGATAAAATCACATTTCTTAATATACCATCAGTGTTCCTAAATGAAACGGGTCCTGTGTCTGAACCTTTTAGCTCACCACTTCTACAGACTTAAGTCACATGGGAGTACACTCAGCTGTTTGCGCAGTCAATATTTTTGTTATGCTCTGTTTGTTTTAAACACTGTCCATGTTCCTTCTTTTCATTTGAGTTCCAGTTCTTACCCTTCAGGTTTCACTTTACACATTTCATCTTTCAACAGATTTTTTTTTTCAAATCCTAAGAGTAATCTTTCTAGATTCATCATTTTTTAGTACTTTGCGCTTCCCTCATTGTATCTAATTGTAACCTTCATGATAGGTTTAATTGTCCTCTTAACCTCTGTGTTCACATTGCATAGGAAACTTACTTTCAATTTTTAAGAAAATGTTTGCATGAATGATACTTGAATACCCAAAATGAATGATAATTTTTGGAAACTAAAGAACATAAAAATGATAATGGGTTTGGCAGTGGCAATTAGGAATGAGAAATGAGAATACTGTAGTAGTTAGTATCTGAAGTAATTCTGACTACAAGTCCTTCAGAGAAATTATTGCAAACATAAATAAAGAGGCATAAACAAGGATATACAGTAAGGCATTGCTTATAAAAGGGAAAAATTGAAAATGATCCATATATCTCATAACATAAAATGAAAAAATGAGATTTGATGTGTTTTTGCAACGTGATATCAAATAATACTGGGCAATGAGTAAACCCAAATTGCCTGTATCACCAAGGATAACCTAAAAATTGTATGATCCTGGAGATAATCAAATATAATAAAATCATTGATATATGTACTGGACTGACACACTCATATATTAAAATAGATATTGCCTTTGTGAGGAGGAGGAGAATCTTGGAATCAGGATTTAAATTCTTTCCATAACATTTTATCCGTCGGAAAACATTAATATAAGGCAAAAAACCTAAATTTCTTGGAGTGCATGCTTTTGTTACTGAGCATTTAAAATAAATGTTTATTATATAAAAATCAAAAAAGGAAATCAAATCAACACATTACATTTTTCAGTTAACTTGTACTACATAATGATCCACATTAAGATTGGAAGCAATATTGACTTATTATTTCTTTGAATTCAGTGAATTTGGGGGCAAATAGACTATTGATTGGTTCTGAGTTCACTAACACATGTACTGAAGAATAGGTCCAGCTAGGAAATCTAGGGAAGTTGGGTTACTTTTTCTCCAAGTCTTTCCTATAAGATTCTTTCCCCCATGGTAATTTTAGAGAAATTACATTCCAAGACAGTAAAAGCAGAATCTGGAAGCCTAGCCTTGGAAGTCACAAAAATCACTTTGGTCCATTCTGTTTGTGAACACAAGGCTCAAGTCCAGATCAGGTCTAAGAGGTGTGGAAATTGGCTACAGCTTGACCAGAAGAGCAGAAAAGTTACATTTCCAGTAAGTAAGCAAAGTAAGATGGGAGAAATATGGAGCCGTATTTGGGTACTGTTATCCATGTTTCCCAATTTACTATAGCCACTTTAGTGAAATATTCTAAGCTAGAAACTAATGTTTTTAGATTTATGTCTTTCAAAGTTCTATGAATGTTGGCACAATATATTATTTTTTCAAGTTTTATTTCTCTCTTACTAGGAACTAGGAAAGCTAATCTTGTTTTACAAAAATCCACTTTGGCACAAAGACTGGTTTATAATTTTGTTCTTTAATTATACATTTCATCTTCAACTTTACAGAGATATCTACATCACTATTGAAGATTTACATTCATTTTTCATATTGTTGACTTGCTGTTGAAAAGCAGCTCTTCAGAAAGAGGCTACACTCCCATTGCTTTTTGAATCCAGATAAATTTATGATATTGAATTCTGGCTAAAGGAAATCAGGTGAAAGAGATGAATGCTCCTTCTAGACTTGGCCCCTGAAAACCTTCTCAGAATCATCCATGCTATCTTTTCTCCTATTTGTAGGCAGTGTTTGGACATCTCTAAGGCAACCTTGGAAACCACTTGTCAAAAATATAATTATTTTAATTCCATGAATAACTAAATGAAGACTTATCTTCTGAACCTATAATCCCCACTATTAACAAAACTCATCTATACAGGAGGGAAAAGCAAAAACAAAAAGAAACAAAGAAAAAAAACTTCTTTTGTATTTACACTAAGATTTCATGGTTTTCCTATATTTCAGCTACAATTTAAATTAATTCTAAAGGTTTTGTCATATCTACTGCCCAGTTGTACTAGGGCAGTGGAGTAGATTCCTGAAAGGCCAAAGAAAGTATCCAGTGACAGCATATGAGACATATGATTTATTGGGGGAAAGCTTACAAGAGATCAGTGACTGTCACAAGAGTTCGGTAGTAATAGTCTGAACAGAGAGCACCTCAGTCCCACAAGTTACATCAACAAGAAGAGCCTTCTCCCCTTGTATATGTCCAGTGGCAACCTGTAAGACAACTGACACATATCCTCTACATGGTGCCCTCAGTTCTGCATTAGTTACCACTGTGAGAGGGGTTTTCTATGTCAGACTGCAGAAGCAGTGACATTAATGTCAGCTTACTTAGTTTACTTGTTTGACAAACATCCCAAGGAATAACTGTCCTGGAACACATGCAAGAAAGTACCTTTATACAGATAATACCAAATTGCTTTGGTTCCCAGTATATGTAAGAGAAAGCCAGTGGCTATCCAGATAATATTTATTCCAATAATCTAAAGCTTGTGCTTGTTTTGTTGATTTAGCTAGGTTTTTGGGAACAGAAAGAGGGCATTCAGGGACATGGTGAATTTCTGTTCCTGTATTCTTTACGGATGATATAGTTTTTAATCTCTTCAGCAGGAATATAATATAATGCTACTTAAGTAGACAACTGAATATGTATGATTAACTGATCAGACATGTCTTATTTATGTGTGTGGTAAATATATTAGAGAACAATATAGTTAAGAACATATAGGGAAATAATACAAAATTAAATATTAAGAAAATAATTTTATTTGAAAAATTTGAGGATTTTTTCTTATAATACATACACCAGAATGATAAAAGAGAAAATCTTTCTAGTGATTTCTTAATGAGAAGGAGAAAGCCCACATCTGACTTGCTATATTATATCCACAGCAGAATTCCACCTATTGATTAGACTCAAAACTTTAGTGAATTTTAGAGAGTGATAGATTTTAAAATGTATAATTAAGTTAAAATATGCTAGCCAAATATCAATCACTAAACGCATGTCTGAAACTATATAGTGTCTGGCAAATGTATACAGAGTTTTCCCTTATTGCACATAAGGAATATTTTATTAGAAGGATATCAGATAGTTAATTAGGAGAAACAGTTGAGTAAGTATTAGGGTACAAAAACATAGTCAAATATAAATATTAGGTATCTATGACAGATAATAACACAAAAAACTACATCAACTCATACAGTGTGCTAAATCAAATAGTGACTGTTGAGACAAGCTCCTAATGAGAATAGTTTATATATATATAAATATATTATATATATGTATATATATACATATATATTGTGTATATGTGGTACTAGGGATGGAATCCAGGAGCATTCTACTTCCGAGCTATACCCCCAGACTTTTTAAAACAGGGTCTCACAAAGTTGCATGGAGAGCCTCATTAAGTAGCTAAGGCTGAATTCAAACCCGGATCCTCACATATCAGCCTCCCAAGTACTGGGATTATACCAGGATGACTTCAGATACCCACTCAACAATTCTGATTTATGTGCATATCTGGACATGCAAGGGAGTTGGGCTTCAGGAGGATGAAACTCTGTCTAATAAATATATATTTGGTTAGAGAAAGGGAAGGGGACTGAGGAAATACGGCAGAGAGGGGATGTCAAGAGACGGTAGATATAATCAAAACAATATATACATTTATAGAAATGTCAAATTTAAATATATTAATTTGTACAATTAATATTATATATTTACACACACACACACACACACACACACACACACATACACATACACATACACACAGAGTTATTTGGGCAGACAATTCTCAAATGCATGTAAATGCTTTAGAGGGATAAGACTTTAATTTCCCAATGTAGTATGTAGCCCAGTAACCAAGAGTCACATTATATTTTTCTCCTATTTCACTCTTCACAGTTTCCCACTCCTACTGACTGGGATCATTTTCCCAAGTAATCGGCCTGCATGCATGCATGCCCTTGGCTCCAGATCTATTTTGGGGAACAAACCTGTTAGAACTTAACAAATTAAATTAAAAATCTTGGTTACTTTGGCCTAGAAATATAATCTCAGAATGGATTTCAGAATGTGGTAATTAATGAATTATGCAGATAGTGACAAGAACCTTATTGTTTGCTGTTTCTTTTGAAAAAGTATTCCTTTATTCATAAATTTTATCAATTAGTTTTCATCTTCAAAGAATTCTTCAACATGCTTGATGTACTGATTGGAAAAACTTTTTTTATTAGTACTATTTTTAAAAAGATATTTATGTAAGTTTCTGAATTCTCAAGATATGTTATTATTTCAGTTTCACATTCTCATCCAAATCCAAACAACTTCAGTCCAAATATTATATGATTCTTTGATTCTAAAATTTTTGAAAATCCATTTGAAATTAGTTTTCATAATTTATGTCTAATGTATTATGCCTATAAATTAATAGTTACATAGAACCTATTTTCTATAAAGCATATTAAGGTATTAAACATTAAGGATATACTTTAATTTCTCAATAATTTGCAATAATGAATTTTAGTTTGTTTTTTACTTAATAAATATAATTGGATTAAATATTCCACTTTAATACTTTCTTAAAGACATTATCTCATAAAACTGCTCAGCCAATACTACTGTCAATTTCCCTAATAAATGTTAGTAGTTTAAAGTCATTTCTATATAAATGAAAAACTGTATTAATTTAATTTAGCAAGTACACATTCATATGAGATGTTAATTTCAAATAAATTTCATCTTCACAGTGTACATTGTACCTTGTTCTATAAAAAAAAAAAAAAACTATAACAAAACAGAAATGCCACATGGATGGGTGAACAAAACTATAGCCATGAAAGCTCAATAAAAATACAGGCTTAGCATATTGATTAATGTCTCAAATATTAAATTACTTGGGTTTTTATTAATTTAAAAAGTATTATTTAATATATACCCAAATTCCTTATTAAATTGAATCAAGAATGATTTAGAGCGACTGAGAAGAAAACATAATTAAAATCAATGTATCACCAGGAATATCAATTCTGAAACTGTTGGCACAGTTAGGTTATATTTTAATATGATTAATCAATTTGTCTACTATTTTCCTAATGCATAGCTAAAAAAGCACCTTTGATGCTTTTTGAAAATATATTTTCTTAATTTAAATAAATTCTATGGGCCGTATATTTAATTTCACCTTCTGACCTCTTTGCTAATGGAACATTAAAATAATAAATCAGACTTACAAAATATTTTCAATATAATTACAAATCATAAAATGAAAAACATGTAGTCTTTGACAAAGTTTACAATAATAATAGCGCATTTTATTTAAACTTTATCATCTTAATTCTGGAATTTACATACAGCTTTATTTGTATCCTGCAGTTTATTAACGTATCCTATATTATTTAATTAAAAATAAATATCACAAAAAGGGAGAAAATATTTTGTGGGACCTAGGAGTAATATGATATATATTTAATTAGGTGGTTACTTTTTACCTTCTAAAATATAATAGGAATCAGAATAAAGTTTGAGAATTTGATGGAGACAGATGTTTGTGATCAAAGGTGCCCTAAAGAAACAGATAAGAGCATGTGTCAAGTCTAAAACAGAAGAATAGCTTAAGAGGTCAAATTAGGGGCTTTGGATGGGTTGTACTACTTTATTTTATTTCAGCTTTTTTCCACACTTAAAAAAGTAAATACTGATATTCCAAAAGTACTAAATGATTATATTTTTATGGAAATGAAGACTTTATATTGTAGAAGTTAAACCCTTAATCACAATGTAGGTCTTTAGGGTTATTGAGAAAGACAATGCCCTCTGCAGCAGATAATATTAAGTAACATTCATAGGAAATCTCCTATCTTGCTAATTGATAGGGAATTTACAGATTCAGGGATTGTGAAGCACACAGGTAGTATTGGCCAGTGGTAAAGACGTGGACCTGCCCAGCCTAAGATGTGTGAGCATCTTATGCAGCTGCAGATGTATACATAGTTATGTAAGTATGACTAGGTAAAGTTTAACATGTATGCACATGCCAGGCTGGTGTAGACATGCACCATGTTGCCCAGAACAAGGGCAACATAAGGGACAGATCTGTGAATAAAGTTGCTGGTGTTCTCCCCAAAATGGTGTGTATTCTTGGTGGGAATCTTACCACCCACGCTTCCTCTGCAACCTTTGCTGGCCCACACAGGTGTCCCTGACAGGTACTATCCAAGATGTTTCTTTAGACAGATACAGTGGTATTTCATCACAAGATGGAATGATATTTGGAACTGAACATGAGCACGGAAATAGAGCTTAAGTAAGATACATGAGAAGACAGGTAACGATTCCCAAATGAGCTCAGCAGAATGTCTCACCAACAAACATAAAATTAATTGGTAAAAATTGTTTTAAAAATAAAACAGAAAAATCCTTTATAGTCTCTGAGGACTGCCTAAGGGGCATATAACAAATAAAGAAGCATTTATTCGGTGATCTTCTGGGGAATACCAGGAAAGTAGAGACAACCAAAAGAAAATTAGAAAATTCAAGCAAAAAAATGAAAACACATCAAACTAAGAAGCTTCTACACATCAAAGGAAATAATCAATAGAGGGAAGAAAAAATATACAGAATGGGAGAGAATTTTGCAAACTACTCTTTAACAAAGAATTAATATCTAGATATGTAAGGAATTTAAAAAATTCAATAACAATAAACCCCCAAATAATCCAATTAAAAATGGGCAAATATATGAACAGACACTTCTCAAAGGAGAATTTCTAATGGAAAACAAATGTGTAAAAATTGTTCAACATAATCAGCCATGAGGGAAATATAAGTCAAAACCATAATGAGACATCATTTTTGCCCAATTAGAATGACTATTGTTAGAAATGTAAAAAATAAATGATGATGAGGTGATACTGCACAATTAATAATCGTTCTGATATGGAATGGAGTTATTTACATACCATTAACAGAAAATATGTAGTATATATATACTTAATGGAATCCTATTTAGCCATAAAGTAATAATATTGTATTCCTTGCAGAAAAATTAAAAAACTGGAGGATATTATGTTAAGAGAAGTGAGTCAGACACACACAAAAAAACAAATATTGCATGCTGTCTCTAAATATGTGAGCTGAAAAAAAATGGTATGAATGTAGAATAGTTACCACAGAGGCTGGGAGGGGAACAGAGAAGGAGTGGTAGAGGGAAGTTGGATAGCAGGTACCAAATCATAAATAGAATGAATAGTCTCCAGAGCCAGGCGTGGTGGCGCACGCTTGTAATCCCAGCATTCGGGAGGCTGAGACTGGAGGATCCAAGTTCACGGCCAGCCTCAGCTACTTAGTGAGGCCCTCCGCAACTTAGTGAGATCCTGTTTCAAAGTAAAGAATAAAAAATGGGGCTGGGAGTATAGCTCAGAGGTAGAATGCCCTTGGGTTCAATTCCCAGCAGCTCAAAAAAAAAAAGAGTAAATAGTCTCCCGTAATTTACAGCACAGAGGGGTAAATATGGTTCACAATAACTGATTATATATTTTATGAGGAACTAGAAGAGAAGAGCTTGAGGACTCCAAATGTAAAATGACAAGGAGAAGAAAATACTAATTATCCAGATTCAATCAGTACACATTTTATATATGTATTTAAAAATATCATATTTGTAACTCGGTAGATGCTTACGTTTATTATGTGCTAATCGAAGTTTAAAACTATTTAAGGAACCAGAAACATTCACTACCCTTATTTGATCATTACACATTATACAAAGGTATGTTTCAAATTATCACGCTCTACCGCATAAACATGTACAATTCAATAATAGTCAATTAAAATAAATTCGAAAAAATATTGGAGATATTTAAGTTTGTAAACAGGGATATTCATATAAATTAATTCTGAAAACCCTGTGAATGAAAGTATACCTAATGAATAAGTATTTTAAATTAATTTGATTTCATCAGAAAATGAAAATTTACTTAATCAGTAAAGCACTTGAGCCATAACCTTTTCCCTATTCTCTAGTTCTAAGTCAGGGAAGTTGGGTATGTGCCATCCACAAGACAGGACTTCTTCTCCCATAAGGTCCAAGTTTGGAACTACAGCTTCACAGAGAGTGTAGGTTGGTGGGCAACAGGCAAGATTTCTCATACTGTCAGACCTGTGTTGCAGAAGTTCTGTTCCAAAGATGAATCGCCTAAAGCACTGAATCTCCCTTCATTCTCCAGACCCTGTCCTGCAGTGGAAGCCCCAGATTTGAGACTAATACTGTGGCTCAAGCCAGCACTATCCCAGTTCATCCATACGTCTTTGATTCTACGTAATTAGGGAGAAGCTGAGACTATCAAGAGCTACCATGCATCTAATCGTCCACTAGAAACAGAGGGCCTTCTGCTTCCAGGTTCAGTGAAATTGTGTGGGGCTTCTGACTAATGGGAAAGGTAGGCCATGTGCAAGACGAGCTGTTTAAAACTTGTAGGTGGGATGACTTGACTTAGAGCTTCATGCACAAATGCATTGTTGAAAACAAAGGCAATCTTCACACAAGGCAAGAAAGAAAAGTCAGGTAGCTCTGATAAAAGTAAAGCAGCAGATCAAATAGAAGTGCAGTAGAGAGATTCAGAAGGAAAGATAACTAAGTGTCCCTGTCCTAGGTTAAAAGTCAACTTTGGGTGTCAAGAAACCTGTTTGCATATACTAAGATGCATCCATTCAAAGGCAATCATCCAGACACTGGGTAGATTGAAAAGCCTTCTCGAGAACATACACAGACTCATCAAACCAAGGAGGAAAACTCTCTGGCACAGAAACTTGAAAACAATTGATGGACTGACTGAACAATAAGCTACTCTTATCTAGTAGCAAGTCTCAAGAAATCATGGTGTAAAACATTGTTATTGTCATCACTCACAGCCTAGGAGACTATGTGCATGCCTGTATTAGCTTTCTGTGGTGCCTATGACAAATTACCGTCAACTTAATAGTTTAAGTGATAAAAATTTAATTAGTTATGTCATTAAAAAATCTACAATTGGCCTCAGTAGGTAGAGATCAATATGGCTTCAGAGTTGCATTTCTTCTTAGTTCTCTTGAGAGGAATTGGTTTTCTTGGGGACTTATGTCAACTTCTAGACTAGAAACTGGATTCCTCCATTATGTTCTTCAAATTTAGCAATGTCAGACAGTCTTTCTCATTTTCCATCTCTCTGGCTCTGTTTGCTTCTTTTTTAAAAATATACTTTTATTGGTACATTGTAATTTATTTTATATCATAGTGAGGTATAGAGTGATAGGAATATACATACACATAACGCTTGGTGTGTCTTCCTCAGGATTAGACCATATTCCCTCCCCTTATATATACATATGTCATTGGGATTAATATTCACACACACACACACACACACACACACACACACACACACACACACACACACCACACAGCAGTATTTGAATTGTGACCTTCTTCATGACTCCTTTCCACTTCCCTCCTGTAAACTCCCTCCGTCATTATTCCAAGACCCTTATCATTACATTGGGACCACCTTGGTACACCAGGATAGTATTCCTATTTTAAAAGCAGACTATTAGCAACCTTAACTTCATCTGCAACTTTAATTTTCCTTTTCAGTTAAGCTATCATATTCAGCACATGTTCCAGGCATTAGGATATGGACACATTTTGGGAGGCATTATCTTGACTATGAAAATATTCTTGTAAGTATCCTCTCAAAATTGAGGAGAAAGTAAATCTCAAAATGACTTGTCTGTAGTTGATCTTGAAACAACAACAACAAAGACAAATCGATAAACTGTAAAAACAACCTCCAAGCTTCATGCATGCATCCAGTAGTAAAGGGTAAAAATATATAGGTAGCTAAAGACCTTATCTCAACCTTTGACACATAAAGTTAATGCCAAACCAGGGATAATGCCTGATAGCTAGTTAAGTCCAACACAAAGATTAAAAACCTGATAAAACACAAGCAGACCTCAGAAGTTTCACACTACAGATAAAATAAAATGCACAGAACTATTTCAGTCAAAAAATAAAGAAAAATAGCCGGGCGTGGTGGAGCACGCTTGTAATCCCAGCATTTGGAAGGCTGAGACCGGAGGGATCCGGGTTCGAGGCCAGCCTCAGCTTCCTAGTGAGACACTCCACAACTTAGTGAGACCCGGTTTCAAAAATAAAGAATAAAAAATAGGGCTGGGGGTATAGCTTGGAAGTAGAATGCCCCTGGGTTCCACCCTTAGTACCGAAAAAAAAAAAAAAAAAAAAAAAAAAGAAAAGAAAGAAAAATAAAGAATAAAAAAAAACTGAGCAAATAGCCACCACCTCTGGAGGAAATCAGTATCAATAGTAGCTAAAATGTCATACAAAATACTCCATTTCAGCCAACCAGTGAGATGGTGCACTCCTGTAATCCAAATACTTAAGAGGCTGTGAAAAGAAGGTCATAGGTTCGAGACTAACCTCAGCAACTTAGTGAGACTCTCAGCAATCTAGCAAGACCCTGTTTCAAAAAATACAAGATGAAAAAAAAGGGAGGGAGGAGTGGAGGTATACCTCAGATGTAGAATTACCCTGGCTTCAAACCCAGAAAAGACAAAGAAAAAAAGCTCAGTTTCATTCAGAAATGAAGAATTGAAAGAAACCAGAAAATGCAACTAATATACAGGAAATCAAAAAGGTAGTGGTGAAAATTATGTTGGAAGTGACCCGTTGGGTTGACTTAAGAGACTGAGCTGGTAAAAAAAAAAATCAAATAACTTCTAAGTGTATTGATATTGTAAAATGTGAAAACCACAGATAAATAGAAAGACATTTTTCAACCTGACAAGAAAATCTAGGAAAAATTCACAACTAATGTCTAAGTTGCTGGTAGAAGATTGACTATTTTACCAATGGGATCAGAAATAAGACAATGAGACTCATTCTTGACATTTTTATTCATCACTGTAATACAAATTATAGTCAGAACAATTAGGTAAAAAAGATAAATAAAAGACATCCAGATTGAAAAAGAAGTCAAATTCTTACATATGATCTAAATTTACATATAGAAAATCCTAAATAAACCACTGGAAAATATTATAGCAAATTAAATATATCAAGGCTAAAATATGCAAGATAAATGGTCAAAAATCAATTCTATTTCTATATAGTAGCAATGGATATTTTAAGAATGGAATTAAAGAAATAATTAGATTTATTATATTAAGTATAACTATACATTTTCAAAATGAATGGATGATAAGTGCACTAATTATAAGACATTATTAAAACAAATTTTAAAAGACTTGAATAAGATGAAAGATATTTCATATTCATGGATCAGAATACTATTGTTAATATTGCAGTAATCAGTAAACTGCTTATAGATGTGTGTAGGAATTATTCTTTATTGTATACGAATGTGTATTTGGGGAGGGGGGGTAAGAATAGAAATTGTGAGATCTACTTACACAAAAAAAATTCTGTAGTATTGTTACCTGAAAATACAATGATGTACACATCCCTAGAACTTATTTATAAGTATATATGACCTTGAACCGAAAATTTTCATTTTTTTCTTATCTTAGTCTCTGTAAACTACCATTCTAATTAGGTTTCTATTAATTTGACTATTATAGTTACTTCATGTAAGTGGAATCACAGAATATTTCCTTCTTTGTTTTATTGCATCTGGCATAATGTCTTTGAGGTTAATCCATGTTATTACATATGGTAGAACTTTCTTCTTTTTAAAGGCTCAATAATATTTCATTGCCTGTATATCCTGTATTTTCCTTATCAATCCATGTATCAACGTTTACATATCTTTTTACTATTATGAATGACCCTACAAATAAACAGTGAAGTATGTATATCTCTTTGAGAGATCCTGAAAATTTCCAGGAGTACCATAGGGTAGTTCAGTGTGTGTGTGTGAGTGTGTGTGTGTGTGTGTGTGTGTGTGTGTGTGTGTGTGTAACATTTCAATATCAGGGCTGGGGGATTTAACTCAGGGACTTTCCTATGCTGGGCTACCACTCTACCACTGACCTACACCCCTAGGTCCTACATTTTTTGAGGACCCCCTTGAGTGTTTTTCATAGCAATTTTATATTCCCATCATCTTATTCAAGTCTTTTAAAATTTGTTTTAATAATGTCTTATAATTAGTGCACTTATTATCTACTCATTTTGAAAATGTATAGTTATACTTAATATAATAAATCTAATTGTTTCTTTAATTTTATATTCCCATCAACAATGTATAAGGGTTATAAATTCTCTATATCTGTTATCTTTTATCTCTTGATAATGGTTAAACTTCTATCTTTTATCTCTTGATAATGGTTAAACCAAGTTTGAGGTGATAAATTCTTGTGGATATTATTTGTGGTAATAAACTACCATGTTTGAGGTGATAAGTTATTGTGTATATTATTTGCATTTCCTAATGATTGGTGATGTTGAGCATCTTTTAATATATTTGTTGGCCATGTATGTGTTATATTTGGAGAAGTGATACAGTATCCACTTGATCAAACAAATTATGCTAACTATATAATTTAGGGTGATACTCTATTTTGTATGCCTGATGACTTGGGCCATGTGGTAAGACTTGATCAGGCATTTTATTCTAATTTATTTATTGTATTCTTATAATGTAATTTATGCTGATACCTATATTTTTCATCTGGGGGCTAGAATCTGAGTAATTTATTTCAATTTTACGGGTGTCATGTAATTATATATTTTACCTCAATAAATACAGCCTGAGAGGGGTTACCTTGTGGGGGGAGGGATTGGCAATAATCTCAAATGTAATTTATGCTGATACCTATATTTTTCATCTGGGGGCTAGAATCTGAGTAATTTATTTCAATTTTACGGGTGTCATGTAATTATATATTTTACCTCAATAAATACAGCCTGAGAGGGGTTACCTTGTGGGGGGAGGGATTGGCAATAATCTCAAATGTTGTTACACACAGGGGAAATAAATAAAACCATGCAATTCTCCTCTTAGAGGATATTTGGAAGCTTATGTTTGGTTTCTCCTGGAATTGTTTCACACATTTTCTCCTTTTGTTGATTCTAATCTAGAATAGATGAATAAACTGCACTATAAGTTATCACCATTTCTGAGTTCTGTGAATTCTTCTAGTAAATCACTAATGCTGAATCTGGTCTTATGTACCCATTATTCACAGTCCTGATAGCGTCTTATTAATGGCAGAACAATGTCAAGATTCTCATATTTATGAATTGGATTAGATTAAAACTATTTCATCATTTTTTATCTTTATAAAACATAGTACCAAAATTAAAATTCCTAGCCGGGCGTGGTGGTGCATGCTTGTAATCACAGCATTCAGGAGGCTGAGACCGGAGGATCCGGGTTCACCGCCAGCCTCAGCTATCTAGTGAGGCACTCCACAACTTGGCGAGACCCAGTTTCAAAATAAAGAATAAAAAATAGGGCTGGGGATGTAGCTCGGAGGTAGAATGCCCCTGAGTTCAATCCCCAGTACCGCAAAAAAAAAAAAAAAAAAACAACCAAAATTAGAATTCCTATTAATCTTCTAACCAAGCCAAAAAAAAAAAAAGGTGAAAAACAACAGAAAGAAACTGTCCTATAAATGAATTGATTTAAAAAACAGAACTAACCATGTGGATACCATATATTTACAGAAATATCAGCTTTTACATTATATCATTATATAAGCAGCATATTTTTCTTTTTTAATGTGCTTTTATTGGTGCATTATTGTTTCAAATCATAATGTAAATCATGTTGACATTGACATACATGTACAAAATACATGGTGCCCCCCCCACCTCCCTGTCTACCCCTTTCCCATACAGAGGACTGAGACTGATAATGGGATTATCACATATGTACACATAGTCAATGGTAGTATTTCCAATAATGAACCTCAGTCTTCCCTCTCTTAGATCCTTCTCTTAGACTACTTCCCTCTCTCTTTCCCTTCCCGTAGAGCACTTCCCTGGCCCCACTGAGGTTTCTCCTCAATTATCTGGAGTCCCTAGCTTGCACATATTAAATAAAACATATCCCTTCACTTTCTGTGCCTGGCTAATCTCACTTAACATAATGTTCTCCATGTCCTTCTATTTTCTTGCAGATGACATTATTTTCTTCTTCCTTATTGCTGAGGAGAATTCCATTGTGTGTATTTCCCATAGTTTTGTGATTCATTCATCTATTTATGGACACCTGGGTTGATTCCATAATTTGGTTATTGTGAATTGTGCTGCTATGAACATGGGTATGCATATATTACTGTACTTCTCTGGTTTCAACCTCTTTAGAAAGATACCCAGGAGTGGGATAGCTGAATCATATTGTGGATCCATTCTCAGTTTTCTAAGGAATCTCCACACTGATCTCCATAGTGACTGAACTAGTTTGCAATCCCACTAACAGTGTAGAAAAGTTCCTATTTCCCCACATCCTTTCCAACATTTATTGTTACTTAACTTCTTGATGATTGCCATTCTGATTGGGGTTAGATGGAATCTCAATGTAGCATACTTTTCAATCAAATTTAGGTCTAGATTATTGTAAAAAGTAAAACCCAATTTAATTATATGTATTATCAAACCCTCTAATAGCTTCTGAATTTTTGTTTAATTTAGCAGTGATTACTACTAATATTATTTATTTAATATTAGAAAAATATTAATTTTTATATTAAAAATGTTATAAAGATTCAGTATATACTAAAATCTAGCTACTGAACTAAATTTGTTATATATTTTAGCAGTTTAATTTAGTTACTACCATATATCTTTATATAAAATAAAGTTACTCATATATGCACATGCACATTGAGAGTAGTAGACAGAAAGAGAGGCTTTCTGTAACTTCAAAATTCCAATAGTAACAGCATTCATGAGTTTTAAAATTGGGCTATAGTCTTAGTTTATAACACATATGCTCATAAATACTATATTTATGTTTATAAATTCTATACTCTGAGTGGTGGTGTAAAGAGAGCTTATATATTGTCTTAGCTTTTTCACTGCTATAATCCAAAGACCTGATAATGTAATTTAGAGGAAGAAAATTTTATTTGTTCATGGTTTAAAGATTTTGCGTTTATTCTATGATATGCTAGCATGCACATGATATTTCACTTTTTGAGAATTAAAGTTTCACAAGTGGGTAAATATTAATTCATATACTGGAAATATCAGCCAGGAAGTAGCATAAATTTGTTAATAATTAGAAGCAATAAAACAAGAACAAGGGCAGATGACAAGAATTGAAAAGACATATAGGGAATTTTAGTATTTAATGAGATACTAAACATCATTTTTCACAGCCTTTTGGTCATGATGCCAAAAGGCAGAAATTCTAGCAAAATTTTATTTATTTATTTTTAAAGACACTGGTTGTTATCACTTATTTGAATTAATTTATTCATATACACATTCAAATTCATTCAAATAGATATTGCTCATCACATTTCAAGGTATTTATAAATTTATAGAAATAAAAAAGAAAAAAATATAAGACTCATGTTATTAACCCTAGTACTACCAACCAAAATTTATAGATAAAAAAAACCATTGAGGAATTGAATCCAAAGAGTATCATCCATGTCAAATCAAGGTCAAGCATCCAACAAATATGTTGTCAAATTTCCTTTATACATGTTCTTTCCCGAGTCCAGGTGAGATAGTTTGAAATGTCCAAAAACATTTTGTGGTAGACTGAACATCAAACCGAACAAAATGTATTCACAATCCCTCTTCAGTAAGTGTTTTGCTCCAAAAGTTCCTGTTTATCTTACAGTAACAATAAACTTTTTGAAAATTTGGAAAAATATCTTTCCTTTAAGAAATATATGTCATGGCTATCCTAAATCTTGTTTGACAGCTAATATAAATGTATAGAGGAAGACAACCCAAAGGGCTATGGTTGTTTCTGAAGTTTCTAGTTTTCTTTTTCAGGCATGTAATGATCAAAACACATTTCCAGGCAACTGATAACATCCTTGCCACTTCACATTAATGAAAGAAAAATGAAGAATACCTTAAAGGAAGAGAGACAGAGAGGCAGAGAACTGCACCAAATTCAGCTTTGAGGCCAGAGTTACAATGATCAAATGGGCTCAGAATTTTATATTATACACTTATATATTTTTAAAAGAACTACCTCAATTTACAAAATTTAAATAGTATGATATCTGCTTCTGCTAGCCTGATTGCAACTGCTATTTAAGGATTTTTCTCAAATACATATCTCCAGATAATTGCTTTAAGACACTGACAAATTCAGAATACAACTGAAATTTGACTTTCTTAAATGGTGTAAAGTTAGCTTTATGGTTTGCATTTTACTTTTATATTCACAGGAGGAATCAAGGTACTTTCGAATTATGTTCTTCATGGAGCTAATGGTTTTTTGACTAAGAGTCTTCTATGGATAATGTATGGTTTTTCTACTTTCATTTAGCAAAACTCATCCTGAAGAATTACATGACAAAATTGAACGAGGCACATTATAAAATGTGACAAAAATATTCTTGCATTTTAACCAATCTTTCTGTGTAATTCTTTGAATCCTTTTCATTTTTCCATTATTAGAGATAAGTGCCTTTGTAACTATGTTCTCAGGAAAGGTAATGAACACCTGTGCCTGATATGAATTATGAAAAGTGTGTTTTTTTCCTTGTGAAGAATACAAAAGGCACAGTGAAATCCTGGTAAAATCATCATCCTGAGGAGTGTAGATGAATCATTGATTTTGAATGATCCCTGCATGCCCATATCCCCTCAAATTACTAATTTTGACTAATTCAGGTTTTTTAAAAAGACAATTGCTATCTTAAAAGGATAATATCTTATATTTCAGAGTGTGCGCCTGCTAGACAATGTATTATGCACTTCAATTAGGAGTGTCAATACTTGTAACAACCAAGTAACTCTTGAAAGTTTAATATTATTTGTCATGCTTTAGAAATATTCAAAACTCGTTGATATTCTTAGATATGAAATCCTAGTTTGTGATAACTTGCTTGTCTAAAATAGCCAAATTTAAGAAAGAGTCCAGTACAAGAAACGGAGTAATCACTACCAATATACTTCTTTAAAAATGATTGTCATCTATTATGATGAAGATATTATCTACCCTAGTATATATAATCTTGCTTCTAAGCAACAAATTAAAGAGAAAAACATAAAATTTTTTAAACTATTTGCTGCAAACTGATAAATGTAAAGTTTCTTCAGTTGAAATAGCCATCATTTTAGGAATGAGGACTAAAAAGAAAAATTGAGAGAGGGACAACTGACTTGCTACAGAATTTGCTGGTAATATGAGAAAAGCAGATATATTCTTTTTTCAACCAGAAACAGTGGAGGATCTAGGACTGCGATGGAAAAACAGATGATTATGATCATGGAATACATAAGTAGAAAAATTAGAAAGTAATTTATCCTGTCATCAAATTAAGAGCTTTCTGTATGGTGCGATGATGAAAAAAGCCAGTATTTTATTCAAAACAAAGAAAACAAAATATTAAATTACTTTAGATAAAGTCAGAATAAAATATAGCTGGCATACAGAGGCCCTGAGTGTATTATAGATACTAACATAGTTTCAGTGGAGACATTAGTCTTTGTTGTATTCAATTGCCCCTTAAATATTAGGAATTTAACATCTATAGATTGAATTTAGTGAGGTTGATATTAATTGTACAAAAAGCTCAAAAGGAAAAATTGCTTCATAAACTGATAAAGTAATTGGCAATATTGATATCATTAGGCATTCACTATCTGTTTTGATTAAATGAAAATGACCTGCTGCAAAGTGTTTAGGAGTTATGCTTGGGAAGACACGGATGTAAACACATAAAAATATATATGGTTGAACTTTTTCAACACTATAGACATCACAGAAGATAAAAAATAATTGCCTGCCCCTGCAATTTCCATGAGAAGGACATTCATAGTAGCTTGTTGGTCTCCGGAGATGATTAAAGATCAAGAAGAAGGTATAGAGCTGAGTCTCCCTGAGATTAGTTGTGAGCAGAATTCTAATTCCATCTCCAGATGCAGCTATAATTCCATCAGTGCACATATGAGAACTATACAATGAAACACAACCAACACAATATTGTAGATGGGTGAGAAATGTGTTTGTTTTAATATGTTATGTAGTAAGTGTTAACTGTATTAACAATTGCCAACCATCAAACTGATTAAAAAATTTTTCATAGACTGGATGACTTATAAATATTATACATTTATTTCTTACAATTGTGGAGCTGGAAATCTAATATCAGGATGCCAGCATTATTAAGTCTGGTAAAAATCCTGTTCCAAGTTTTGCACACTGATAATTCCCTTTATAGTCTCTGATGGGGAGCTTTAAAGAAAAAAGCTTTCTAAAGTCATATAAGGGTAATAATCCCATTTGTGAGAGTTTTGCTAACTACCTCCCAAAGTTTACACCTCCTAAAACCATTATATTGTTATGTAGGTTTCAACATATTAATTTAACACCAACATTCAGCCCATAAATTCCACATCTAGCCCCACAAAATTAATTTTCTTTCCATGTCAATATACCAAATGTTTTGATCTAAAATATAAATTTAAGTCTCTTTTAAATATCATGTAAATCAGAAAAAAAGTGAGACTCAAAGTGTAGTTTAGCCTTGGACAAAATTCCTCTATAGCTGTGAAACTGTGAAATCAAATGAGTTATATATTTCTTAAATACAACGATTGGACAAACATGGGTAGGACAGACATTTCCAATTCCAAAAAGAAAAATTAAAAGAAAAATAAGGAAAGGATAATGAATCTCAAGGAGTCTAAACTGAAAAGCAAACTCTATGAAATTCTAAAACTTAAGAATAGTCCTCTTTGGATCATTTATCATCTCTCTAGTCTATCATTCTGGGCACAGTGGAGAGACAGTCCTCCACCTATACCACTACTGCACAAAGGTCAAACTACAGGGCAACCCATACTTCATAGCTTTGTACAGAAACTTTATGAATTGGTGGAAGCAAAACAACAAATCCTTCTTTAGATTGTGAGGAGGCAGCTTTGATCTCTGCATTACCTTCAGAGTTATTCTTCCTTTGTCTTCATGAATAATTCTGTGGTTCCTCCTCTCAGTCATGAGGGCTCTATCCTGATGGCCTTATCTAATCTTAAGTACTTATGAAAGCTCTCATCACTTAATACCATCACATTGGACTGACATGTATTTGAAATAGTCAACACTACTTTCAAACTCTTCCCCTCAAGATATACATTCTTTCTCACGACCACTTAAATCAAGGCTGATCTGGTGTTTTGTACTGAGCAATACAATGTGAAAGCAACTATGCAATTTTGAGCATTTTCCTGTAACAGCTTTTTGACAAAAATTTTAAGTGAAAGACTAAACCTACAGCTGAAACTAACTGGCAGATGCCTGGATGTGGCCATCTTTTTA
>PVLC010018194.1:0-32648 GCA_004027655.1 Graphiurus murinus | reverse complement strand
TAGCTTGACTGTTTAAGAGGGGGAAAAAAACCCAAACTATGTTCCACAAAAGGGAAACCCATTAAAGGATCTTTTCTAAGGCTAACTCTTTGCTTTGGGGCTCAGATTTTTTAAATATTTTATATTAGCACCGGAGATTGAACCCCAGAGGCACTCTACCTCAGAGCTACACCTCCAACCCTTTTTATGATTTTGTTTGGAAACAGGGTCTTGCCAGGTTTCTGAGAGTCTCACTTTGTTGCTGAAGCTGTCCTTGAACCTGTAAGCCTCCTGTCTCAGCCTCCCAAGCACAGGGAGTATAGGTCTCTCGGGAGCATTCAAGGGAAGTGCAGGGAAGAGGTCAGCATCCTGTCTCATGCTTTTTTTTTTTTTTTTTTTGGCACTGGGGATTGAACTCAGGGGCATTCTACCTCTGAGCTATACCCCCAGCCCTATTTTTTATTCTTTATTTTGAAACAGGGTCTCACTAAGTTGCAGAGTGCCTCACTAGGTAGCTGAGGCTGGCCACGAACCCAGATCCTCCGTTCTCAGCCTCTCAAATGCTGGGATTACAAGTGTAATCCCACCATGCCCGGCTCTGTCTGGTGCTTTGTAAGTTGCTGGGGACACTCAGCTCCATCCCTGTGTGAAGATGTCCTGGAGAATCCTAAGGTAGGACTTCCTCAGGAGCGCAGGTGCTAAGCCAGGACCCTGCACAGCTGGGTACATTCCTGAGACTCCAGCTTGCCTCTGAGCCCCCAGCCACTCAGAGCACCCACACATGAGCACTTGGGGACACAAGCCATTAAGATGACCTTTTTCTGCATGTCTTAAACCTTTGGTCTTCTAAGGGAACCCCCAGCTTCCAGAAGGAGGCGGGCAGTAGAGCTAGGAATGGAAGTCCTTGTGCTGGGGCGAGCCCTGGCCCTCACCCCTGAAGCAGAGAGAAGGTCTGTGCCCCAGGAAAGCCACCCAAGCTGCTGAGCCCTCTGTCTCCCTGCACCCCCAGCCATCTGGGCAGCAGAGGACTGCTAATTGGGGCTCTCTGGCTCCGAATGTCCCTGTGATGAAACCCGGGAGTCTCCCTGGGAGAAGCTGGCATTTGGTCCCAGTGAAGCCACAGGGTAAAACCCTTGCAAAGGTCTGCAGAACACGCCTCTCAGCCAGGCCCTGTGGGAGGGCCGGGGCTGGGGCCCTGGTGCCTTCCGGCCTGACATTTCCAATTCTACCAGATGCCAAAGGTCTGACTTCCAGGGAGCCTGGGAGGCATGGTTGAAATCCCCAAATTGTTTAAAAATGAGTCCTCACAGCAGGGTCATTCAAATGGATGCTGCTACCAAGCAGGGTTTTTTTGGGACTGATCCCAGAAAACCGAATTGTACGCCTGCTCTGAGACATGGGTCCTGGCGTGCTAGGACTTTCCGGCAGCCTCCCATTTTCAAAAGCGTTCACCTTGAAAGGCTGGTCTCTGAGCACCCGTGCACGGTCGATCTCAACCTCTCTGTGCGCACATCCAGGCCCGCAGTACGGAGGCATGGCCTTGGCAATGATGTAGCACCTGCTACTCTCATGTTTCAATGTGCACGAAGCGTAGAGTGCCCAGCCCTTGCTGAACCCTTCTGCGTGGCAGCCCTGTTCTAAACTTTCCCCATGTGTCCCCTCTGATCTTCACAACAGCCCAAACAGTAGATCTCCCTTCTTTCATACCCCACAGAGGTCGCGGGACGTCGCAAATCATGGCTGCCTGGAGCCTCCCAGTCCACCCTGTCTTAGTGAGGGAAATTGAGGGAAAGCCTCCCCTTCTGCATTTGCGTAGAGAAGCAGCCACAACACATGAAAGGTTTCCGAGGGAGGCTGAGCGCGGCGGAGGCCGGGGCTCCAGTTTCCCAGAGCGGTGTCGTGCGATAGCTGGGGGTCCTTGCTTGGTTCCCTTGTCCTCTCTGTCTTCGTGTGTGTGGCATCTGGTCGGTGGTTTCGCTGGCCGAGTGGCTGCGTTCAGCTGGGGTCCAGGAGGTCTGCAAGCAGTAGAGCCCAAGACAGCAGTGGCGAGGCTGGGCAGGGGGCCACAGGAGGCCGGCAACTTTAACCCATCCAAGAAAAGAAGTGCATTTCACTGCGCAGATGGCTTCCTAACTCAAAAATGGCTTAATGACGTCCAAGAACCCATTCCTTCTTTCCAGAAAAAGTCCCCCGGCCATTGAATGCCATTTGGTCCACAGCCACGCTCATCTCCGTCCTGGGAGGACACGAGGGCCAGGCCCTGGCTGCCCATCTGGGTGTGCTTGGCCTTCCTCTTCTCTTCGGAGACACGCTGATGTCTTCCAAATGGGGAAGGCTTGGCCACTGCTTCCAAGAGGAGGATTCGTCAGAGGCGTGAAGGCAGCCATGTTCTCTCCAGGACCCTCCTTTGCTTGAACTGGAGGAATTCTCAGAGGGGACACGCCCTCGGGCCACTGCTCATGGCTTGACAGCTTCTTCAGTCCTTTGTAGAATGTCCACTTTCTCTCTCCGGTTATGTCCAGGTTTCTTAAAGGAGCATCTTCACCTGACTGCACCCTAGAGGTGCTGGAACTCTCAAGGGTCAGCACCGATTCGTGCATACACTTGGACAGGTTGGCTAAAGTGAACTACCATTTATTAGTAGTCTTCAAAAGATAAAAAATAAAAAATAGTTATTAGCTGGGCACAGTGGTGCACGCCTATAATCCCAGTACTTGGAGGCTGAGACAGCACGACTGCAGGTTTGAGGCCAGCCTCAGCAACTTAGAGAGACCCTCGGCAACCTAGTGACACTGTGTTTCAGATAAAAAATAGAAAAAGGGCTAAGGGTATATCAGAGGTAGAATGGACCTGGGTTAAATCCCCAATACTGCCCCCCTACACACACACAAATTGATTTAATAGATAGTGCTTAGAACAAGTATATTATTATTGTTATTTTGAATCAGTTTTCTTAATTCCCAAGTAAATGACTGTGCACACAAGTAGAAAGGTAGGTTGTATATACTCTAATTTTTTTGATTCAATGATGATGATAATGATGATGGTGATGATTTCATCTACGGTTTTGAGAATCTATTATATGCCAAACATTGAACACACTGCTATGCAAGAATTCCTTCCCTTCATCATCACGGAAAGCCTAGGAGCTTAGTATTCCTTCTTATTACAGGAAAACGAAACTCAGGACAGGACCAATGGCCCCTATGAGGTCACACAGCTGGCACATCACAGTTAGGACTGGAACCGGGTCTCATCTCAGCCCAACACCAGCCAGCGTGGTCCCTCCGGGCCCGTTTCCACTCCTGCAGCCTGCCCGGGGCTCATGGCTGACATCTCAGCGGGCTGACGGATGGGGAGGTAGGGGAAGGGCTGAGCGCGCACTAGCAGGTGCTGTTTTCTCTTTGGAGATGGAGCAGAGGAGAGAGAGGGTGAGCAGCAGAAGAGGTGGCAACAGGAGCAGCCCGAGACACGCACTAATTAAGGGCTTCGTCACCCTCGCCCTGCTGTGTCAAGATGACAGTCAGTCAAGCAGATGATGGCGATGACTTAACATCTCCTGGGGGATGCCCAGGCCTGCGATGGGCTGGCAGACAAGAGCGCAACAGTGAAATCAAAGCTGCCAGAAGGTTATTTACATGAAATTACAGTGAAGGCTTTGAGCCGTGTCGCCCTGCTGGCTTTAACCCTCTCTGGGCAAAGGCAGAGTCCAGCAGCTCTTGCAAATGAAATCATATTTCTGGACCATAGGAGCTAATGCAAGTCCAATAGGAACGGGTGTTTGAGACCGTAAAGGATGATATGTACAGGCAGTATGAAAAGAGTTACAACAAGGAGCTCAGAGTGCTTCGACTTTGGGCAAGCCCATGTATAAACCAACTTTCAGGCATGGCTGGATCCAGACGCTTAACTTGAAGCCATCGGAACTATGTCCTCACTCTCTGTGTTTGAGCAGTCCCTCTTGTGTGTTGGCAGTGTCTTCCGACTGGCGCTCACCCTGTGGTGTCGATACAGCTCTGTCTCCTAGGCCGGATTCTTTCTGACACAGACTCGGAGACAAAGATGCGGGTGCCCGTGACTTATCTGGGCAGTGATTGTAGAACACTGATCAGGGGATGGGGAAGGAGAAGGGGAGGGCAAGAAAGGTACAGAGATGAGGCCAATTCTGCAGTGGACACGTGATGCTCAGTCCAACTGGGACCTGTGTGAAACACAGACCCCACCCCAGTCTGGGGAGAGTGGAGAGGAGGACTGCATTAGTGATTCTCTGACTCCTGTCCACCATGAGCTAGGGGCTGCTTCCAGAAGCATTAGCTCCATTGTACTAGCGTTAGAGAAACCTTTCAGTTAGACAGTGTCAAGTGTTTAAGGGAGCGGGTGTCAGCAAGTGTGGGGGTGGTCAGCACTGAGGGGCCATGACCCTCAGCTTCAGCAGCCTCTGCTTTATCCTTTTTCTGTCTGGTTGCAGCCAACACTCTGGGACTGAGTCTTACTGAGCTAACCTGGGTCATACGCCCTTCCTTGGTCAAAGCATGCTGATGAGAGGATGGATGGTCTCTGTCTCGGTCAGCATTCTCACTACTATAATCCAAAATGACTGGCCATACCACTTAGAGGAAGGGGGAAGATTTATTTGCTCACAGTTTTTGGAGATTTCAGAGGTTCAGTCCATGTTAGGCTGGGTCTGTGGATCCCAGGGCATGGAGGTGGGAAGCAGAGGGAGGGAGAGAGCACAAAGGCTCTGCTCCCACATCGTGGAGGCCGGAAGCAAGAGAGCAAGCAAGCAAGGGGATTCAGAGACACAAGCACAGTCCCTAAGGCCACACCCCCAGGGACCCACCTTCTCCAGCCACACCACATCTTCCTCGGTGACCACCCAGTAAATCCATTACAATGGATTCACCCATTACTGAGATTACAGCCCTCATGACTTAACTTGCACCAACTCTGAGCATTAATACATGAGCACATCATGTACTAATCTAATATAACCATGCTCATCAGCCAAACTCAAGGGTAGGGAGTTATCCTGCCCCAACCACACCGATCCAGGTCAGTGGGTGGCTCCCCAGTAAAGAAAAAAAAAGAGGTGCCATGATGAAAGAAATCTGAGTTAATGCTACTCCCATAAAAGCAACAGTCAATAGTCGACTTGCCATTCAAAAGGTGACAACAGTGACCTTGTCACCCCGCATCTACAAATTCAGATGAATACTTCTCTCTTTTTAGACAGGCAGAACCATTTCTGGCCCCAATACAGAAACCCCACAGAATACAGAGGTAGCTGTGAGTGTAGTCAGTCACTTACAATTGCTGAAATTATTATGGAAAAAAAAAATACACTCGCATGCACGCATGCACACACACACACACACACACGCACACACGAATTTTTTTTAAAAGAGGCTTTGAAGACTTTCACAAATGTTTACATGAGCCTAATGGAGCTGAGTCTCATTAATGACTCTGACGCTGTTTGCCTTGGCCCTGGCTGTGGAGAGCGGGTAATAGACACAATTCTATGCCCGTGCGGCACTGCTCAGGCGACAGGCTCTCAATAAAGGGAGCCCCCGGCTCCCTCGTCTTCTCTTTGTAGCTTGGCATGTGGCATTTGGGGTTATTTCCTCACGTGGTCTTTTTGCATTAACGTCCTCTAAGCACTTTGGAAAGGTGCCTAAGTAATGGCTATTATGCAATTTTCTTTTAAAGGTGGAGGAAATGACAATCAAAGAATCAAGGGGGAGGGGGAAGGGTTTGAGCCTATCCCCCTCCCCTCTGGAGAAGATGTCAGAGGCCCCCTTAACCCAGGGTAATTGCAAGACAAACAGAGCTCAGTGTTATTACAAAGTCGGGCCTGCTACGGAGACAGAGCAAGGTCAGTTGGCAGGGGCTGGCTCTTGCCTATGGATCATCTTTGAAGCTACAAAGACAGGGGAGAATTAACCCTCGAGAGGCTGAATCCCTCAGGGGGAATGAACGGTGGTAATCACCATTAAGTAGCAAGCCCTGCCTGGGGCTTCTGGGTCCTGTCTGCTCATCCGTACAACGGGAAGAACCCACCTGGTAGGCTTCTCTGGAGAATTTCTAGATGGTGTGTACGACATGCTCTCTTTGCTTTAGCCGGCTTGCTAGCTATCTGCTGGTAGCCATCTTTGCCTTGCGCTGTTGTACTGTATTATGAGCTTTAGCTGGGCATACAGCTCCCCAGCAAACATGTCGCATTTCCCAGGCTCCTCTGCTGCCAGATGTGAGCACGTGACTGAGTCCTGGCCAATGGAGTGGAAGGGGGCGTATCCCATGGCGACTTCTAGAATCATCCTCAAGGGCCCACGCGCAGCCCAGTGTGGTGGTGCATGGCTGTAACCCAGTACTCGGGAGGCTGAGACAGGAGGACTGCAGGATCAAGAGTAGCCTCGGCAACTTAGCGAGACACTGTTTTAAAAACAAAGAATAAAAAGGGCTGAGGGTGTAGCTTGGAGGTAGAATGCCTCTGGGTCCAACCCTTGGAACCACAAAGAGAGAGAGACAGAGAGAGACAGAGACAGAGAGAGAGACAGACAGACAGAGAGAGAGACAGAGAGAGAGACAGAGAGAGACAGAGACAGAGAGAGACAGAGAGAGGAAGAAGAAGAAGAAGAAGAGAAGAAGAAAGGAAAGAAGAAAAGAAGGAAGGAAGAAAGGAACGAAAGAGAAGAAAGGAAGGGAGGAAGGAAGAAAGGAAGGAAGGAAGGAAGGAAGGAAGGAAGGAAGGAAGGAAGGAAGGCCACTCCCACATGGGATTTGCTCTCTCTCTGAAGATAGATGCCGACATCTTGAATCCCAAAGGAGGAAACGATATGCAGGGAAGAGCGAGCAGACCAAGGGGCCTGGGCCCTGGGCCCTGGACGTTATAATACGCCTTTTCTTCTGGATCTCATTCACTTTATTTTGTTATTTTATATTTTATTTTATTTTTGGTAGTACTAGGGATTGAACCCAAGGGAGTTCTCCCTCTGAGCTATGCCCCCAGTCCTAGTTAATTTGTTTTTAATTTTGAAACAGAGTCTCACTAGGTTGCTGAGGCTGGCCTCGAACCTGCAATATCCTCCTGTCTCAGCCTCCCAAGTTCTGGGACAACAGGCTCCACTGGAATGAGGGCTTCACTGGAATTTCTTGGACTCGTCAGCAAACCCCAGTCCTGCTCCTTTCAGACAAAATGTCTGACGCCTCCAGCAAAGTGAGGCTGTATGCAAGGACCTCAGATTTAGTGCACACTAAAAGTCAGTATTTTTGTTCCATCTGTTATTGTCTTTCATTGTTTCAATCCTTATAGGCGATGCACACTTCCTGATACAGAAGCATACCAGTGTTTTCCTTCCTGGAAACTGGACCTGTTGACAAGGAATAGTGGGAAAAGTAGCTTCAGGATGAGCTCCCAGCAGCTCAGACCCGAGGATCGGAAGGATGGGGACCGATCTGAAGGGAAACCGCTGTCAAGTGGCCAGCACGCCAGCCCGGTAAGCACTGTGTGCACCAAACTCACGTGTGTTTAAACATTTCCCACACACCTTTTAACACAAAACTTTATGATGCATTTACTTACCAACTTAGGATTATACAGTGTAATGATTTCTGCAGAACTACTCAACACAAATTGGAACACACTGACTTCAACCATCCCTGCCAGGATCTTCCGATGGACACTTAGGTTGCTTCTTCCCCCCCCCCCCTTTTGATCATTTCTGAAGCCAGGCATAGTGGCCCACGCTTGTAATCCCAGTACTTGGGAGGCTGAGACAGGAGAATCGGAGGTGTGAGGACAGCCTCAGCAACTTAGTGAGATGTGATACAGAGAAAGGTCCAAGCTCCCCCAGCTGATGGCTAGCGGAGCCTCAACTGGAACCAAGGTAGCGAGCGAGGCTCCAACACGACTCCTCACTCTCCCATCCTCTGTACGGCCCTCTCCACCACGCTCGGGGGCAACACTCAAAAAGTTTCAGATTTTGAGTCAGGTATGGTGGTGAATGCCTGCCATCCCAGTACTTGGGAGGCTGAGTCAGGAGGATTCCAAGTTCGAGGCCAGCCGCAGCAACTTAGCAAGACTTTCAGCCACTTAATGAGAACCTGTTTCATATTGTGTGTGTTGGGGAGCGGGGGGACTGGGGATGGAACCCAGGAGCATTCTACCTCCGAGCTACACCCCCAGCCCTATTTTTTATTCTTTGTTTTGAAACAGGGTCTCACTAAGTTGCGGAGTGCCTCACTAGGTAGCTGCGGCTAGCCGTGAACCTGGATCCTCCGGTCTCAGCCTCCTGAATGCTGGGATTACAAGTGTGCGCCACCACACCTGGCTTGTTTCAAATTTTTAAAAAGGAAGGTGGGGGCAGAGCCCAGAGGTAGAATGCCCCTGTGTTTAATCCCCAGTACCAAAAACAAAAACAAAAGTTTCAGATTTTAGATTTGGGGTTTTCTGATTAGTACGATGATCAGCTTGGACTATGTAACTCCCTTTTGTGAAAATTTGTGTTGACCCTTAATGTAAGTGATTCATTAAGTCATTTTATCTGCCCTGGAGACAGCTCTTGGGTTCATTCACTCATTCCTCTGGGGCAGTTCTCTAAAGCTTTCTTTTTTTTTTTTTTTTTTGCGGTACTGGGGATTGAACTCAGGGGCATTCTACCTCTGAGCTACACCCCCAGCCCTATTTTTTATTCTTTATTTTGAAACTGAGTCTCACTAAGTTGCAGAGTGCCTCACTAGGTAGCTGAGGCTGGCCTTGAACCCGGATCCTCCTGTCTCAGCCTCCCAAATGCTGGGATTACAAGCGTGCGCCACCACGCCCGGCTAAAGCTTTGTTTCTTGACAGAAGCTGGAAGGAAATGGGCTTGAATCAACGCACGTGGGAATTAAATGAGAGAATGCAACTGAAGCTTTTCACGTGTGTCCCAGCAAAGTGACAGCTGTAATTATGACTCTGATTGGAAGGTAGGCTGAACCACATAGGGCATGAACCCAGATATATGCATAGCATTGTGTACACGAAATACCTGCATACACGTGCATACATGTGCCTGCCTCCCATCCTGGGACACGACAGGACATAATTTAAAATACAGAGATATTAGAAAAAGCCACTTTGGGAGATTTTTTTTGGGGGGGAGGGAGTTTTGGGGTTTGAAACCAATTAAACCTCCTAGCTATACCCTCAGCCATTTTTATTTATTTATTTTTGTCTGTTTGTGTTTTGAAACAGGGTCTTGCTAGATTGCTGGGAGTCTCGCTATGTTTCGGGGACTGGTCTCCAACCTGCGACTGTAGGCAGTCTCAGCCTCCCAAGTGTTGGGATTACAGGCGTATGCTGCCATACCCGGCTCGCTTGGGATTTTGAAGTTTTGCTCTGGTATTCGATCGCTGTGTGACCTCAGGCAAATCACCCTGGAACCTCAAGCTCCGTTTTGCTCAGCAGAAAAATGTAGAGGATCATGAAAGATCCCTGTCACCGGGTTTGTGTGCAAAATAAAATACATGCTGCCGTGAAAGCCCAACACAGCTCAGTTGCAAGGTCACCCTTAGCAATTATAGCAGCAGGTTCTGAGACTCCTGCATACTTTTGTCATGGAACCTGGGCGCCATGTTGCTTTCCTCGGGGACTCCACTCAGCACCGAGTGAGCAGCTGCCCCTTCGCTTGTGTCCTTGTTAATATATCGAGCTGAAGGGTGGACGGAGCCGGCTGTCTCTGGGGTGAGAAATCCCGGGACAGGAAGACTAGGGCTGGAAGGACACGTGTCCCTCTCCCTCTCACGACTGCAGAGGCCTGAGCGTGGGCCCAGCGCTCATTTCCTCCTGGGTCTCTGTCGCTCCCCCCTCACCCCCGGGCCCTCCAGCCCCCAGCTTGCAAGGGTGAAGTTAGCACACCACCGAGGTTAGCAGGAGGTACAAACTGGATTAGATGTTAAATCAATTTGGCCTTCCTCCCCAGGGGCTGCACGGGCAGGTTCCACATGAATAATGATTTGTCTGAGGCAGCAAACTGGATTATTTGAACAAAAAGGGGGAAAAAACAACTCATGTTCATTTTTTAATAATGGCTTCTGCATCCAGTCTCCGGGCTTTGCTGAGAGGGGAGGGGAGAGGTTGCTGTCAGGGATAGGAGCGCGCTGGAAGACAGAGGATTAGGAAATGCACTTTCCTCTTGGACCAGAGCAGGGGCTGCCGCTCACGGCCTGGGAGCTCAGAAGGCCCTATGCCTTTAAATCACTGAATACAATTTAAAAGAATACTGCTGTTTTTTAAGTGCATTATACATTATGTCATGCCTTGCTTTATATCTTTACTTTTTTTTTTTTTCCATATTGGAGGTTGGACCTGGGGCATTCTACCTCCAAGCTACCCCTTTTTATTTTATTTTTATTTTTATTTTTTGCTACCCCTTTTTAGAAGTCCAATGTGCTATGCCACAGAGCTGATTCTTACCCTTTTTAATTTTTTTTTTTTGTTGTTGTTGTTGTTTTGTTTTGAAACAGGGTCTCACTAGGTTGCTGAGAGTCTCACTACTTGCTGAGGCTGGCCTTGAACCTGAAATCTTCCTGTCTTAGCCTCCCGAGTACTGGGATGATAGGGGTGCACCACTACTCCCGGCTTATATCTTTATATTTATTATAGCTCACGACTCTAGTCTTGATTCGAAATGTCGACCAAAAGTCCATGTGTAACCCCAGTACTTGGGAGGCTGAAACAAAAGGATCACAGGTTCAAGAACAGCCTTAGTAACCTAGCGAGACCCTGTTTCAAAAGAAAAATAGAGCTGGGGATGTAGCTCAGAGGTAGAATGCCCCTGGGTTCAACCTCTAGGAGCAAATAAAAGAAAAGTCTATGTGAGCAGGCTCAGTCCCCAGTGTACCTAGTCCCTCCCCTGGTGCTGCTGGGAGGTGAATCCTTAAGAGAGGAGTCTCAGTGGGAGGATCAATGGGAGTGAGCCCTCGGAGGGACAGTGGACCCAGCCCGTTCTCCTCTCCTTCCTTTTTTAAATTTTCCAGCCATGAAGTGAGAGGTTTTGCTTCTGGGCGCTCTCTACAGACAGCATAGGCTTAAAGCAGTGATTTTGCCCTAGTACGGACTGAAACCTCCAAAACTGTGAGCCAGAATAAACCTTTTGTCTTTATAAGTTGGTTGTCTGAGGCTAATGTTACAGTGGCAGAAGGCTGACTAACACACTCATTTACTCTTCACTGTGCAATAGCTAGCTACTAAAGCATCAATGAAACTCTTTTTTTGTTTGTTTTTGGTACTAAGGATTGAACCCTAAGGCATTTTGTCTCCAGGCTACACCCCCAGCCCTATTTTACATTTTTATTTAGAAACAGGGTCTCACTAAATTGCAGAGGGCTTAAGTACCTGAGGCTGACTTGGAACCTGCAATCCTCTAGTCTCAGCCTCCCAAGTACTGAGATTTCTTTTTCTTTTTTTTTTTGCGGTACTGGGGGTTGAACTCAGGGGCATTCTACCTCCGAGCTATACCCCCAGCCCTATTTTTTATTCTTTATTTTGAAACCGAGTCTCACTAAGTTGCAGAGTGCCTCACTAAGTAGTTGAGGTTGGCCGCGAACCTGGATCCTCTGATCTCAGCCTCCTGAATGCTGGAATTACAAGCGTGCGCCACCACTCCCGGCTCGAGTACTGAGATTTCAAACATGTGTTACCACTCCCAACTTCTATGGAACTATTGATACATTTTGGATCATATATATGTACATAAATTTAAAATTTCAAAAAAATATATAATAACTAAATACCTATTGCATACCGATTCCCATGCTACATTGCTAGGAATACAGTGCAAACAAAGTGGCCACAAACCCTGATTTCACAAAACTTTTATTACCAAATGTCAGACTAGGGACCAAGTATGGCCAGGATTGAACCCAGGGGCATTCTACCTCCAAGCTACATCCCCAGCTCTTCTTAGTTTATTTTTTATTTTGAAACAGGGTCTCACTAAAGTGCCAAGGGTCTCACTAAGTCACTGAGACTGTCCAGGAACCTGCGATCCTCCTGTCTCAGCCTCCCAAGTACTGGGATCCCAGGCATGCGCCACCACGCCCGGCCCGCCCCTCTGTTTCCCGCATGGAGGCCTCGGTGTGGTCTCTGCTGCGCTCGCAGAGGAAGCGTCTATGGAGGCACCAAGAGGACCATCAGGGAGCCAAGGCCGTCGAGGAGCTGTCGCGGAGGCCGGGGAGCAGAGGCAGGATGAGAATGACGGTCAGACTCCCCTGCCCCGCCGCCACGGCACGGACAGCGCCTTGCAGCCCAGCCCCGTCCAGCTGCTGTGATTCGTGACTCCCAGTGTCCCAGGATGCTCAGCGGCTCCGGCAGACCAAAGCGGAAGCGGAAGTGGGAGCGGAAGCGGAAGTGGAAGCAGAAGCGGAAGCGGAAGCAGGGACCCGGAAGGCCGAGGAACAGGCCATTCTGCTAGAAGGGCTGCTGGTCCGTCCTGGATCCCAGCGCAGCATCTCAGTGCCTTCCACCGAAGAAGACAGACAGAAAGGCTCCTCCTGCAGCCCCGCCCCGGCTTCCTGATCCCTGAGAAGCGCGCCCACTGGGGTTCCCCCGAGCCCCTTCACCAGCTGCAGGGACTGGGGACTTGTTTTCCGAGGAGGGTTCTTCCTCCAGCCTCCCACCTTGCAATGTTGGCACGGGTTCAGTGCGCAACTGTAATTGTGTGTGTGTGTGTGGTGCTGGGGAATTGAATCCAGGGTTATTCTTGCTCTGAGGTACAGAGGAAGAACCTGTACAGAGAAAGAACCCAGCCCCATTTTATTTTATTTTGAAACAGGATCTCACTAAGTTGCGCAGGGCCTCCCTAAGTTGCTGAGGCTGGCCTCGAACCTGCCATCCTCCTGTCTCAGCCTTCCAAGTACCCGGATCCTAGGGGTGGGCCACTAGGCCCGGCCTCAACTGTAATCTTCTGAGGACAGTTTCTTTTCCTAAGCAATCTTTGCCAAGGATTTTGTCAGCTGAATGGGGGAAATATTTCATTCCTAGTTCAGAAACACCAGCTTGGGCCTTATGGCTGATTGGATTCCATGCAGGGGGGGAAAAAAAACAAAAACCATGCCCCGCCCAATGTGCTTGATCAAACGCACGCTGGACCTGAGAGTATCTCTTTCTGCCACCTGGGGATTAAAGCTTTCTACAGCTCTTTCCTTCGCAGCGTCTCCATCTCATCCCGGAGACGGCACTGCCCCATAAATCAGGCCGTGGAGGACAGTCAAGGTCATGAATCTCCTTAAACTTCACCCCGGGCCGGCCCCGCTTTCCTAACCATCGCCACCTGGGGCCGCGCTCATGTGTCTCTGGGGCTGTGACCCGGGAGGGGAGCATCCCAGGGGACCTGGGGGCAGTGGGCTCAGCCCTCCATCGTGCCTGGTCAGCCCTGCTGCCTTCTCAGGGGGGCAGCGGAGGAACGGCGGTACTTACTGAGCATCGGAGGAATGACAGGGTGCTTACTGAGCATCGGAGAAATGGCAGGTGCTTACTGAGCAGTGTAGGGGCGATGGGTGCTTACTAAGCAGCTACTCAGTGTCAGGCACAGGACCAGGCGTTTGGCACAAGTTGCGACCATCCTACCAGAAAGGTGATGCTGGCAGTCCCTTTCCACAGGCGAGGAGTGCGGATTTAGAGCACTAAAGGAAGAAAACCAGAGCTGGCCTTGGAACCCCGAAGGCTGTGAGTTCACAAGTACTTTCCTTCCTTCCTTCCTTCCTTCCTTCTCTCCCTCCCTTCCTCCCTCCTTCCTTCCTTCCCTTCTTCCCTTCCTTCCTTCCTATAGGACTTGATAGCTAATGAGAACAGGTTGGGTGCAGCTTCCATCTGCATGAAGCCAACTTTTCAGTAATGCCTCTGTCCTCAATTCACCCTTTCTCATGTGGTTCTGTGACTTGTAATTCCTTGGGATCCAGATCTGATACATGGCCTGGATATAGAAATAATACTAAGCTGGGTGTGGTGGTACGTGCCTGCAATCACAGTACTTGGGAGGCCGGGACAGGAGGATTGCAGGTTTGAGGCCAGCTTCAGCAACTTAGTGAGACCCTGTTTCAAAGTAAAGAATAAAATAGGGCTGAGGGTGCAGCTTAGAGATAGAACACCCCTAGGTTCAATTCCCCATTTTCACACACATGCACACAAAAATAATAATAGTAATAATAATAATAATAATAATAATAATAATCCAGGTGATTATTATAATAAAAATGAGGATCATTATTCATTAAAATAATGAAGTCATTCTTCATTAGTAAAATGGAAATAAGACCTAATTTATGATTTTAAAGTGTTCATTTAAGCTGGGAATGGTGGCACATACTTGTAATCCTAGTACTTGAAAGGCTGAGACAGAAGGATCGCAGGCTTAAGGCCAGCCTCAGCCACTTAGTAAGACCCTATTTCAAAATAAAAAAGAAAATAGGTCTAGGGGTGTAGCTCAGAGGTAGAATGCCCCTGGGCCCAATTCCCAGTAACACACACACACACACACACACACACACACACACACACACACACACGTTCATTTATCAGTCTCTGGACACAGGTTTCCTTATAATCAATTCTGTCTGGTTGAAGGAGGTGAAGTTAGGGTTAGTGAGTTGGCATCTCTAAAATGTATAATAGAGGCCGGGTGTGATGGCGCATGCTTGTAATCCTAGTACTTGGGAGGCTGAGACCAGAGAATCGGGGTTCTCAGCCAGCCTCAGCTACTTAGTGAGGCCCTCCGCAACTTAGTGAGACCCTGTTTCAAAATAAAGAACAAAAAATGGGGCTGGGGATGTAGCTTGGAGGTAGAATGCCCCTGAGTTCAATACCCAGTACTGAAAAAAAAAATGCATAATTGATTCAGTTCTATAACGACTAATCTTATTTTGTCTGTTAATTTAGGAACCAGGCTCTTCTTGGGCTTGTGAGGGTAGCAGAGGGTCCTGGGAACTTGAATTTCTCTTGCCCTTTCTTTCAACACGGCTCCTGGTAGACTGTCTCACCTCTCTCTGGCCTGGCTGGTGTCGAGGCCACCAAACCACTTCCCCAAGGAAGAGAGGCAGTGTTTGACGGAGAGGCTGCCTTTCACAAGGGCAGAGGGCTGCCCCTGATCCCCCTGGTGACCTTGGGCGAGACATACAATGTCTGTCAGCGTCCTGGTGAGAAGAAAAGGGCACACTGCACAAGTTGACGTCATTTGGAGATAACTTTATGAAGAGTCCTGCAGAGACTGTCATGGTGCAGGAGAAACGGCTAAAGGTGGGGCAGAATCCCTCCAGGGGATCAGTAAAGAGGGGACAGGACCCAGCTCAGCTCCAAAGGGGCAACAGGAGGGACTAGGAACAAAACCTGCCATCAGCCAGCTGTGTTGGAGGGTCACCCAGCAGAAACAGCCTTGACATGTGAAGGGACTAAGGACCAACTGTTGGTGCGAACAGAGACACCTCACAGATCCTCAGCACCCGCGTCTTATCAGTGAAGACGTCGCTTCAAACACTCTCGTCCCAGCAGCAAAGCCCTTTCTGGCCAATGTGCGATGTATATAAGAGGAACAAACAGAATATGTATACTTGGTAGCCGTCTTGGTCACCATTCTTGCTGCTCTGAGCCAAAAGGCCTGGCCGCGCCACTTAGAGGAAGCAAGATTTATTGGCTCACTGTTTTTGGAGATTTCAGCATTCAGTGCATGTAAGAGGGGTTTACTGATCTCGGATCATGGTGGTGGGAAGCAGAGAGAGGGCGAGAGCAAGGGTCAGCTCTCACGTCATGGGGGCCAGAAGCAAGCAAGCAAGCAAGCAAGCAAGGCGATTCAAAGACAAGGGGATTCAAGTGCAGTCCCTAAGGCCACACCCCCAAAGACCCAGCTTCTTCAGCCACATTCCCCTGTCTGGGTGACAACCCAGTAAATCCATTACAGTGGAATATCTACTGATGAAATTACAGCCCTCATTATATCAAGGGGACATTCTACATCTGACCATATTAGCTCTGCTTCAAATGGGGGTGGAAGACCAAGGTCCCACTTTATTAGCATCTCCTTTGCCTCTTGGGGCAAAGCTCCAAAGAGTACAAGCATTCCCCTGGGCAAATTCAGTACTCCAAGGTCATCTGAGGACTCACAACAGTGCTCCTTCTTCAAAGAGTCCCTCCCCTCAACTTGCTAAAGTGTCTTGGATCCTTGCCTTACCTCCTGACGTTGAGGTCAAGGTCACAGTGCCCAGCCATCAGCCTTTTCTCATCCCATGGTCCATGATAAAGTTTGGACCAGAAGCCAGTGGCCAGGTTAGACCGAGAGTTACCACCACAGGACCATCTGCAATGTCGCGCTGAGCTGGAAGCGGCCATTCCTCTTTGACTCCTACATTTCTCTTCTCTTCTTTCCTCTGTTTCCCGTTGATTTTTCACTCCTTCTCTTTCTCTCTATACAAGTATGTGTATTAGAACTTACATCCTTGCTGGGCATGGTGGCGCATGCCTCTAGTCCCAGTACTTGGGAGTCTGAGACAGGAGGAGCACAGGTTCAAGGACAGCGTCAGCAACATAGTGAGATTCTCAGCTACCTAGTGAAACCCTGTTTCTCTCTTTTTTTTTTTTGCGGTACTGGGGATTGAATTCAGGGGCGTTCTACCTCCGAGCTACACCCCCAGCCCTATTTTTTATTCTTTATTTGAAACCGGGTCTTGCTAAGTTGTGGAGTGCCTCACTAGGTAGCTGAAGCTGGCCTCGAACCCGGATCCTCCGGTCTCAGCCTCCTGAATGCTGGGATTACAAGCGTGCGCCACCACGCCTGGCTGAGACCCTGTTTCAAAACAAAACATTTTGAAAAAAGGGCTGGGGGTGTCACTCAGAGGTAGAATGCCCCTGGCATCCAATCCTTAGTCATACACACACACACACACACACACACACACACACACCAAACAAAGAAACAACAACAAAAAACACACAAAGAATTCACATCCTCCTTCTTCTCTGGCTGCCCCGTGACTAATTTCTGGTTTCAGTTGTCCTGGACACTTTAGCCTCGTAGTTAAGTGCATAGACTTTGGCATCAGAGTAGCTTAGTTATAAGAAAGAAGGAAGATAATGCATGTAATATATGCAACAGGGTTGCTGGCAGTGAGCACTCAAAGCGATTTTATCATTCTTACTTTCCAAGTGTAATATACACTTCTGTCTCAAGACTCTTCCTCCAGACATGCTCCAGTTGCTATGGGATTCTCAAATCTGGAGCTGCCAGGCATTGGATCTTTGCATTACAATAAAGAAATGAAGATGATAAAAGAATCGGCAAACACTGCCTAGATGTTAGATCCAAAAACACCAAGAACGACAACAAAGAGACAAGAACTCAACCTTCTTCCAGTTGTCTCGCGGAAGAGGCAGCTCGGGTGCAAAAACCGCCGTGAGATCCAATGCAGGCGAGTTTCCTTCTCCCTGGAGGAATCAGAGCAGATGTCAAGGTGTTAGGTCTTAAGAATGACTCAGTGTGTTAAACTCGCAGCACGGCCAAGAGAACATTCCAGGCAGGGAGACAGCACGCATGCAGATGGAGGAGCTTCCCGGGGCTCAGAGGTTGGTGGAGGAGAATGGCAGGGCACCACGTGCTCACACATTCACTCAAAATCCACCCGTGAGCTGGGCATGGTGGTGCATGCTTGTAATCCCCATACTTAGGAGGTTGAGACGGGAGGATCACAGGTTCATGGCCAGCCTCGGCAACTTAGGCCCTCCACAACTTAGGGAGACCTTGTTTTAAAATATTTAAAAAAATAGGGCTAGGGGCATAGCTCAGGGGAAGAATGCCTCTGGGTTCAGTCCTCAGTTCTGCAAAAAAACAAAAACAAACAAAAAACAACTGTGTCTTCAACAACTGCTCAGTTTCAGGTACTGTCATGGATAGTGAGGATATTTTGCTGGATGAACCCATCTGACACTAATGCCTTGTCCTCTTGACGCTTGGGTTCTATCTGGCATGGACAGACATCTCAAAGTGTCCAGTTGGAAAGGGTAGTAAGCAAAATAATAGCCCCTGAAGATGCCTGCGCCCTAATTCCCAGAATCCAGAGATGGATTACATGGCAATGGTGCATTACCTTTGCAGATGGGATTGAGTTTGCTGAGCAGCTGATCTTAAATCAGGGAGCTTATTCTGGCTTCCCCAGGTGGACCCAACATAATCACAAAGTTCCTCGCAAGTGGAAGAGAGGGGCAGAGAAGGAGAGTTCCGAGGGAAATGCAACTACAGAAGGTCAGAGAGACACACCTCTGCTGGCTTTGAAGACGGGCAAGATGGAACCAGGGAACGTGTGTGTTCCCGAGGTCGGGAAGGCCTGGGAACATGTTCTGTCTTTGTGCCTCCCGGAGGATCCAGCCCGGCAGCAAGCCCATCTCACCCGCATGAGACCTGGGTTGGAATTCTGAATCAGAAAACTGCAAGAAAACTGAGATTTGTGGTAAGTAAGCTGTTAAACGTGTGGTAATTGGTTACGGCAGCAGTAACAAACTCCTGCAGACAGTGATAAGGGTAGAATAGCAGAAAAGGAGCTGGGGAGGTGTTGTACACACATGGCGTTCTAATTAGATATAAAACGTCCCCCAAAGGGCTCGTTTAGTAGTGTTTGGAGCTGACATAATTGAATCATGAGGGTTGTAATCCCATTACAATGGATTGGTGGCCTAGACCGGTGGGGCTTGGCTAGAGGGTGTGGATCCCTGGGGGTGCCACCTTGGGGGTTATATATGGTCCCTCTTCCCCTTGCTCAGGCTCTTCCTTCTGCCCTCCATGATGTGAGGAGCCCATGTGTTCTCCCTTTCTCTCCTCCCACCGCCATGCCCTGAGAACCACGGCCTCACATGAACGGAACCCAAAACCGTGAGAAAATAAATCTCTTTTCCTTAAGTTATGTGGTTAATCTTCTAGATTATAGCTGCAAGAATATGCTGACGGAAACACACAGGCCAGGGAGAAGCCCGTGTTGGGTACAGAGGTCAGGAAAGGCCTCTGCAGAAAGCCCTGTTTGTGCAAAGACCCTAAGAACGTGATCTGGAGAGCCAGGTTGACATCTGGAGGGAAGGTCTTTGAGAAAGAGGGGGCAGCGTGTACGACGGCTGGAGCTGGGGGTGTGTCTGGTCTAGGGTGTTCGGGGAGCAGTAAGGAATCCACTGTAGTGGGAGCAGAGGCAAGGGAAGATGTCAGAGTGCCCGTGGAGTACCTGACGGGGAAGGACCTTGACTTCTGCTGTGTTCCTGATGGATGCCGCTGTAAAGCTTTGTGCACATGAGAGGTGCTATGATTTCCTCATGCATAGGACCCTCTGTCACAGCTGTCATCCAAAACAACCAACGGCACGACTTAGAGGAGGGAAGATGTAGCTGCTCACAGATTTTGGAGATTCCAGAATTCAGTCCATGTGAGGCTGGGTCTGTGGAGCGCAGGAGGTGGCGGTGGGAACCAGAGGGAGGGGGAGCGCTAGGGCTCCTGTTCACACCAAGGAGGTGGGAACCAGAGGGAGAGAGAGCGCTAAGGCTCTGCTCACACCCAGGAGGTGGGAACCAGAGGGAGGGGGAGCTAGGGCTCTGCTCCTGTTCACACCAAGGAGGTGGGAACCAGAGGGAGGGAGCGCTAGGGCTCTGCTCCTGTTCACACCAGGAGGTGGGAACCAGAGGGAGGGGGAGCGCTAGGGCTCTGCTCACACCAGGAGGTGGGAACCAGAGGGAGGGGGAGCACTAGGGCTCCGCTCCTGTTCACACCCAGGAGGTGGGAACCAGAGGGAGGGGGAGCGCTAGGGCTCCGCTCCTGTTCACACCCAGGAGGTGGGAACCAGAGGGAGGGGAGCGCTAGGGCTCTGCTCCTGTTCACACCCAGGAGGTGGGAACCAGAGGGAGGGGAGCGCTAGGGCTCCGCTCCTGTTCACACCCAGGAGGTGGGAACCAGAGGGAGGGGGAGCGCCAGGGCTCTGCTCCTGTTCACACCCAGGAGGTGGGAACCAGAGGGAGGGGGAGCGCCAGGGCTCTGCTCCTGTTCACACCCAGGAGGTGGAAACCAGAGGGAGGGGAGCGCTAGGGCTCTGCTCCTGTTCACACCCAGGAGGTGGGAACCAGAGGGAGGGAGAGCTAGGGCTCCATTCCTGTTCACACCAAGGAGACCAGAAGCAACCGAGGGCAAGCAGGGGATCCGAGGACACAAGCACAGTCCCTAAGACGCACCTCCTCACAGGGACCACGCCCGCCTCCAGCGTGGCTACCCGCCCTCCGCGAGGTCTAGAGGGACATTCTAGAGCCCAGCCATTACACTCTCTGGCTGTCCTCATGAAAGCAGACAGGAGCAAGGTCGCACAGCCTGAGGCTATTACAAATGACACAGGCAAGGGACGAGGGTGGCTTGTGCAAGATCAGAGCCCCAGAGGTTGTGAGAATCGTCAGGAGCCCCGTGAGTGTGGGTATGAGGGATGTGTAGGAGTTAGGGAGGGCGGGGACAGAAGCTGAGGCCTACTGAGAAAAGATAGATTAACTTCTCCATGATGCGGGCAGTTGCACCCACTCAAAACGTCCTCTATCGCTTTTCAGAGGCGACGTCACCCTGCCACTGCCCCTTGACCCCAGCTAGGTTTCCCACCTGCAGACATGCTCAGGGCCTTTCAGATCTCTGCCCGGCAGGGACCACCGTGTCAACGGGTGAGAAGGACGGCCAAGTTGTGCGGTTGCTGGGCTGCTGCCCACTGTTCCCAGGCGGTCAGATTTTCCCAAGTAGTCAAATGCTCGTGTATTTATAACCTGCCTAGCTTGCTGCTCAGCATCTTTGAAGGACTCGGGGCTGTCTGCACCCTGTACTACAGGGAGCTGCGTCAAGAAAATGCATTAAGGAGAAGCAGCAGGAGGCGTGGGTCCCGTGCCCAGGCTCCCTTACCGCTCAATTATTTATCGCTCATAATTTCCAGCAAATCGCTGGCTGTTTATTGGTGATCATTCATTATTGAAGCATTTCCTAGGGCTGGGGCCAGGTTTTCGGGAGCTAGTGCCGGGGTGGACTCGCAAAAGCTGTTAGGCAACCCCCAGGGAGCTCGGGGTCTCCAGAGTGGCTGGGCATCCGCCGAGAATACACCTTTTAATTGTTGGCTTCTGTGGGAGCCTGGGATTGGTCAGGATCCAGCGTGCGGTTTAGCATTGGTAATTGACAGTCCTGATGCTGCTTCGGGAGTGTGTGTGTGTGTGTGTGTGTGTGTGTGTGTGTGTGTTAAGTTGCCTCGTCTATGGGAGTGACTCTGGTCCCCCCAGTGCGAGCTTTGCGCTGTCCCTGGCTCACAACCCATTGGGGTTAGATGACGCCAAATATTTTGTTAATGCTTGCAACACTCTCTGGGCTGATATTTGGGCTATTGAGTCAAAAAGAATGGCAATTACAGGCCAATATATTCCTCAGAGGGACTTCTTGTATCTTCGTAGACAAAATGCTTTTCTCTGTCCAGAAAATTGTGATTTAACCTCTGGTGACTGCACACCAGCCATTTGACTTTGGACAAGAGGCTGAACCACTCCAATCCACAACACTGTTCCCCATAAAACAGAGACGGCATTATTATCACGCCAGGTGTAGCAAAGAGACAACCTTGGGAAGGTGCTGAGTACAGCCTTACTCCTCACCAAGATGTTCTCCTCCTTCTTGGATCATCTAAACTCCTTCTAGGTAAAAATCTAGTCAAGGCTGGGCGTGGTGGCACATGCCTGTAATCCCAGTACTTGGGAGGCTGAGACAGGAGGATCTCAGGTTGAAGGCCAGCCTCAGCAACATAGCAAGACTCTCAGAAATCTAATGAGGCCCTGCTTCAAGACAATAAATAAAAAGGGCTGGGGGTGTAGCTCAGAGGTAGAATGCCCCTGGGATCAGTCCCCAGTAACACACACACACACACACACACACACACACACACACACACACACACACCACGAATTACATCAACAGGTCTGTGTTGATCCATCTCGAAAACAGAAGCAAGCTGTCCTAAGGGCCTCCCACGCCTAAAAGTCCAAGTCATTTCTCCTATTATGATAAGAGACAGTCACTCCCCTCACTCCTCCGTGCCAGACAGAATCGATGGGACTTGGGGTAGCAGTGAGGGTGACCGACAAAGTCCAAGAGTAATTAACCCCCTGGAATATTTTCATTGTTTCAGAGATCATTCTAATGACTATATAATTTAATGAAAGACACAAACTCCATTAGCCAAATTGCATGCTTCGGGGAAGGCCAGGTTAGGAAGGAAGCTAATGGCGTTCTTCTCTCTGATATCTCCCACGTTTAAGTGAGAACTGGTAGGGTGATTGCAAAGGCTCACTTCTTGACATGTTGTTGTGTCTCTGTTCAGAAAAAAAAAATGCCTGTGGAAATTCAAACACAGCTACATTCATCCTGGGATAATCGAGGTTCATCTTGGATCAGAAAATATATAATTCCCAGCCCAGCATGGTGGTGCACGCTTGTAATCCTAGTACTTGGGAGGCTGAGACCTGAGGATTGCTGGTTCGCAGCCAGCCTCAGCTACTTAGTGAGGCCCTCCGCAACTTAGTAAGACCCTGTTTCAAAATAAAGAATAAAAGTAGGACTGGGGGTGTAGCTCAGGGGTAGAATGCCCCTGGGTTCAATCCCCAGTACAGAAAAAAAATAGAATAAAATAAAATATAAAATAGGGCTAGGGGAGTAGCTAAGAGGTAGAATGCCCCTGGGTTCAATCCCCAGTACCACAGACACGATCACACTATATATATGTGTGTGTATGTATATATGTGTATATACATCCTACCCCCCCCCCCAAAAATTTGCATTGATAGTTATAGTTGATGGGCAAAGAGAACGTAAATTCAAGAATTAACTAAGTGCATTTTTGTTTGTTTGTTTTTCAATGAGCTGATCTTTACTCATTCCCCTGGAATCCTGCTGAGTCTCCACTTAAGCATAAGAGACCTTTCATGCGAGCCCTGTCCAAGCTTCCAGGAGTCCAAGGAAAGCCCCTTCTGCCTTGAGAAATCACCGGCCAACATAAAAGGAAACGAGCGTGCTGGAATTCTCCAAATATACACAAATGAGTAAGCGGCCGGGGAGGCTGTGCTGGTGTGGGTCTCGCAGACCAACAGGAAGGCTCCAGGCTCCAGGCTACGGCCCTGGAACCAGTCGGTCCTCTTCTTCCTCTGCAGGGTTCTAGAACTTTCCAGCGTGACCCTTCCCAGAGTTTACTTCATGGTGTTCCACAGGGTCAGGAAGTTGGTTCGTGCTGTCCTGTGACTCAAACCCTCCTCTGTCCACCCCAAGGCCAGCGGCGTGGGCTGAGGCCAGGGCCCGGGGATTCCAGGAGGGACCGGGCCCATCAAAAAGTCTTGCCCTCTTCCAAGGTCTCTTGGAGCTCACAGCCATGACTCAGCAAGTCCAGGGCAGGGGCCAGCGAGCTGATGGAGACACTGGCTTGCTCGTGGGGAGAGTCTGCCATCCAAGGTCTTCATGTACTCGGCTGTGACCAGGTGCCTGCACTGCCTCCTTCTTCCTGCGTGGACTCTCTGTCCGTCTGTCCAAGCATCACCTCCGAGCTCAGTCTTTGGCTTTCAGCGTTCCAGTGGCTCCATCCTGACTCTGTGTGACAGTGGATACAGGAGCCCTGGCTGGGAATAAGACTCCAGGATCTGAATGCACTCCCTAGCTGTGAGCTGCAGCCATGTCAGCTCGAAGATCAAATCTAGATTAACAGTGAAGATCAAATCTAGGTTAACAGTGAAGATCAAATCTAGGTTAACAGTGTGGGAACCGAATGTTGAAGAGTTTGGGGCTTGGGGGGGATGTACCATGGTCTGCAACCTATGTTGAAGTGTATCCAAAAAAAAAACCCCCCAAAACCCACAAAACACAAACCGATGGACAATTAGAATACGGAGGGAGGGAGGGAGGGCGGGATGTGTCGGAAAGTAAATGTAGCCAAATGGTGCTGAAGCGCCAGGCGGAAGTGTGCCAGTGTTGACCCTCAAGTTCTTTCAACTTCTCTCTCTTTGAAACTTCTCACACTAAAATTTTGAGGGAAGAAAAAAAACCCTAAACTAAGCCACGTGTTATGGTACACTCTTGTAATCCTGGTACTTGGGAGGCTGAGACGGGAGGATCGCAGGTTCAAGGCCAATCTCGGCAACTTAGCGAGACCCTCAGCCACTTAGCGAGGGCGTTTCAAAATTAAAAAAATAAAAAGGGCTGTAGCTCCAAGGTAGACTGCCCCTGGGGCGTTCTATCCCCAGTACAAAACAAACAAACATGCAAACTTCATCAAGTACACCCCACAGAACTCGGTTAACCATTTCATCTGTCTGCCAGCCTGGTCTGCCATCCCAAACCACTGGCCAGTTCTCCCCGCCTCCAGGCGCCAGGAGATAGAAAAGGCGGGTGCGCCCTGTCGTGACCCGCCAGCGACGAGGACGGGGGAATGGAGGTTGGCGAGCCCACGGCGGAGACGGAGGAAGGAGGAAGAGGGATGGCAGGCCGCGTGGCCCAGGCTCGCAGCATCTTCCGGGCTGTCCACGAGTCCTCACCAGTGGAGAGAATCACCCAGCTGCATGGAAGCCCGCTGATCCGTCCAGTCTCCCAGGCTTCCTTTATCTGTCTTCCCAGAGCCCAGCTCAAAACCGACCCAACGTCTAGTTCAGAGCCAGGTAGACCGCCTGCCTGCCTGCCGCCTGCCCTGGCCCCTCGGGAAGAAGCGCGGGTGCTTTCGAAGGGTAGAGCAAAGCCGGGCAGCTTCATTTCCAGGGACAGACTCACCTCACACCGGGCACTGCGCTGTCCCGGGACGCCCTAGGGCAGGGACGGCGGCCGCAGCTCACTGGGGTCCTCGTGTCCCTTGGGTCTGGGCCTCTTCTCCAGGTTAGACAGGAGATTTCCTGTGGGCTATCCAAAGAGTGAGTCCCAGGACCTGGGCAGGCACTGCTCTAGGAAAGTCTCTCTGCTGGGTGTGGTGGCGCATGCCTGTCCTCCGGTATTTGGGAGGCTGAAACAGGAGGATCGCAGGTTCAAAGACAGCCCCGGCAACATAGGGAGACTCTCAGCAACTTAGTGGAACTCTGCTTACAAACAAAAAAACAAACAAAATTGTAAAAAGGGCCAGGAGTGTAGATCGGAGGTAGAATATCCTTGGGTTCAAAGTGCGCACATACACACACACACACACAGACACACACACACACACACACATACACAAGTCTCTCTCTTTTCCCCCAGATGACATAGGCTAAAAACCAAGGAGCCGCTCTGCTCCGGTTAGGAAGTTCTCAAAGCTAACACAGGGTTGCCCTCTTGCTAACAAGGGGGTGCCCTGTGGCATCTTGGGTGGCAGCAGAGGACAGAGTAGAAAGGCAGGAAACTTCAAGACACTGCTGGAATGCTGGATCAAGTCTTACCTGAAGCCCATCTGAACCTTCTCTTCTGTTATATGAGCCAATATATCATTTCTACTACTTAGTATTATTTACTATTAAATATTCTAAACTAATCACAAGGAGGCTGGACACTTCCTAGGGTACAAAGGAAATTTAGAGGAAATCTCATCACAGAGAGTGACAAGTCTAAAGTGGATATAATGGGCAAAAATGTGTTTAATAAAAGGATGGATGAGATCACAGCCTTGGGTGAAAGAACTATCAAGAAAAAAACAAAAAAATAGACTCGAGCCAAGTCCTGAGGCTCTTCTATGGCCTGCGTGACAACTTTACTCTGACCTTGGCAATAGGGAGCCATAGAAGGTTTAGCACAGAGGAGTGACATGAACGGTGTTACATCTCATAAACAGTCACTAGGACGCGCATGGCGCCCTGGCCGGTGAACTGGCGGACTTCTTCCTCCAGCCTTGCTTCTCTCTCTTCTCAGAGCCACATAACCTTGTCACTCACAAGAAAAGGGCTATTAAAAATGTATTTTATTGATTCCCCTTGGCCTACAAAACCCTGCTGCAAGGAGAAGCTCGGGCCTGCCGGTCGCCAGGCCTGCCTCTTTCCTTGGGTACCTTCTCACCCGACAGCTCGGGAGGGAGACGGGGCCTGCTCGGGCCCCTACCCGGGGTTGGCTGTCTCCTGGCCTAAATATTTAACGTGCTGCTGAGGGAGGGGTGTCCTCAGGGGAGCAGGCCTCAGGAGCTGATGTTTATGAAGGGGGGAAGAGGAGGATCGGTGAAGACCCAGAGACACACACTCAAACAAATCCAACCAAACAGCCTTAATCCCAGCCCCGCTCGCAGGGCCCGCATGGAGCGCGTGATTTATGACTTCACTTGCAGAAGGGAGAAAAAAAAATGCTCTTCGTGTTCCTAAGGGGCACTGTAACTAAAAGAAGCTGCATCGCTCTGGCTCCCTTTGAAATCAGAAACCCCCCTCCCTCTGCCCTGCCGGCTCCTGCGCCCCGGCAGAAAGAACGCCCGCGTACACTTTTCACCTTCCTCTCCACCCCGCCCCAAGGAAGGGCTCTGGAAGTTCTCTTAGTGGACTTGCCTCGTGGGAGAAGGGGGTCTCCGGGGCAAGGAGGAAGGGGCTGCAGCTGGTATTTGCTTTCAGGAAGCCTGGGAGGTACATGTGCATGTGTGTGCGTGTGTATACACGCGTGTGCTTCTCTGTCCGTGTGCATGATGCAGGATCCCAAGGGTGAACGGCATGCTTTGAACACCTAGCGCTGTCCCGGAACTTGCGACTTCTGAAACCTCTCTGCTTCTGGTGCATTTTCTGCAGACGAAGCCCGGGAGAGACACTGAGCCCACTGACTCACAGCAGAAGCCACCGGAGGAAGGAGTCGGCCTCTGAGCTGAGCGCAAGGTCCCTGGAGAGAAAGAGGGGCTCGTGCATTGACTTGTTGAGATAAGTAGGGTGCCGGTCCCAGGGAAGGGGCCTTGGAATAGCAGGAGTTCCATAGTGCAGCTGTAAATGTAAACATAGGTGCTCGTGTGTCATCATAACAAACCCAGTGGAGTGATGGAGGGGGTCCAGGGGAGGGAGGGAGGGAGGGAGGGAGTTGTGGGGAGGGAGACTTGATGAAAGGAGCACTTCAACTGGTATCATGTACAGACACCAAATTATCAAGGGAGGGGAGGGGTGGGGAGGGAGCTGGGGTGGCGGAAGCCCCCAAGTGCTGTGTGCTTGCAGGTCCCTGGCACTCTGAATTTCACCAGGATGTGTGATTACGATGCACCAATAAAAAGAAAAGACAAAGAAGAAGTCGTCAGACATCATAGTCAGCGTTTTAATGGCCAGTCTGGCGCACGCACACACACCAGCCAATCAGAATAGATGTCAGCTTAAACTGGCAGTGTGACCGCCCGCCCCCGGCCATACTGGTGAGGGACAGCAGTAGGCGTTCCCAAAGGGACAAGGGTAGTGTGTTGACTTGAAGGAGTCTAGAATAATAATGTCATAGCATGGTTGCAAAAAAAAGAAAAGAAAAACAATTCAGTTAGGAACAACTAGACGAAAACTTTCTAACACGGAGGTCTTCACAGTGAAATAAATAAGTAAGTAAGTGGCTTGGGCTGTCAACAAGGTGTTTTGGGTCAAATGACTTTGGAAAGCTACAGATTCAACAGAGAGGACCTGTTGAGTTTTGGCTACAGGACTTCTCAGAGCCTTGGACAACATTTTGAGTATCTCTAAGTGGGGGGTTGTTAGAGCCTGTGCCATTGTTCACACATATTTGAACACCGACTGTTTTCTTTTCTTTTTTTTTTTTTTTTGCGGTACTGGGGACTGAACTCAGGGACATTCTACCTCCAAGCTACACCCCCAGCCCTATTTTTTAATCTTTATTTGGAAATAGGGTCTCACTAGGTTGCGGAGTGCCTCACCAAGTAGCTAAGGCTGGCTGAGAACCCCGATCCTCCTGTCTCAGCCTCCCAAATGCTGGGATTACAAGTGTGCGCCACCACGCCCAGCTCTGAACACCAACTGTTTTCTTGGGGAGCAGCTCCTGGAAGTCATGGTGCCAGGGCAACACTTTGGGAAGCGAGACACTAAAGTCGATGCTATTTCTGTAGAAAGCGGTCAGATGTTCCCTGGAGCTGCTGTGCACACCATTGGTGGGGCGGTGACAGAGCTCGGGGCTGCTGGGGCGTCGTCACAGGGGACGCTGGGAGCTGGATGTCACCAGGAAAGCCAGGCCTTAGGAGCGAGCAAGCTCACGACTACAACATCCTTACCGGACGAGAAGAATCCATTGCTCTGCAATCCTGGACTCTCCTCACGTTATCAGCATCGTGCCTCTTTGCAGTTAAAGTTTATCAACTGCCTGCCTCGGCCGGGTGCCACGCCAGGGGACACCCACTGGATCTCATCGAATCCTTCCAGCCAAGAGATGAGGTGAGTTTGGGTCTTCATTTTACAAACGAGGCTCAGACAGGTTACGTGACTTGCTCAGTGTCCCACAGCGAGAATCAGAGTCGAGAAACAAGCCATGCCTGACTCCAGAGCCCGAGGTTGCCCACGGAGCGGCAGTCGGTGGTCGGAACCGGGAAAAGTCTGGTTCACGGCTCGGCCATTGCCATTGACTTACGCTGTGGCCTAAAGCAAGTTAGCTGACTTGTAAAGATCTCCGTTTTCTTCCTCATGGGATGGAACTCGTCACACAAATTGTGCTTTTGAGGGCTGTATCAAAAGAGATACAAGTGTGGGAGGCTGAGATAGGAGGATTCCAGGTTCAAGGCCAGCCTCAGCAACTTAGAGAGACCCTCAGCAACTTAGTGAGACCCTGTTACCAAATAAAAGATAAAAAGGGCTGGGGGTGTAGTTCAGAGGTCAACATGCTCCTGTGTTCAATCCCTAATACCAGAGAGAGAGAGAGACAGACAGACAGGCAGACAGGCAGGCAGGCAGGCAATAAGAGTAAGGAACACACATTCATTCATTCATTCATTCATTCATTCATTTTCTTACCCACTCATGAATGAATTCCCTCCACCCCTTGAGTACTGTATATGTCACTATTTATGGGAATCTCATATGTACATGAAACACCGCAGGTTTCACTGGGGGTTGGGGAGGGATTTTGTTTTGTTTTGTTTTTCTGAACCAGAAGTCCAGGTCAGTCCCTGATGTCACACAAAAAAATGCACTGTTTGACAAATGACTTCTCAGTGCCTCAGTTTCCCTATCAATAAAATAGGGCATAAAACTTCGATGCCTTCCACCTCCAACCAGCCCGACAGCAGTGTTTCGCAAAGTGGGTGTTGTGGGCCGCACGGCTCGGTAACTTGAGCTTCATAAATGAAGATTTCTGGTGCTCACCCAGCACCTATTCGGTCTTAAAGCCTGGGACGAGAACAGACACCTTCCGTGAACTCCCTGGTTAATGCGCATGCCAATAATTTGAAAGACATCATTCTAAATTGATAATTCGAGGACAAAATTTCTCAGAGCAGCTTTGTCAAGAATTAATTCCTTTTCTCTACAAATGAAAAGTCTATGGCGAAAATGAGTTGGGAATGTTGAGTAATCTAAATCCACTTAGAGATTTGCAAGGTGTGTTAGCATAGCAAGGACTGAAAAGTCCAGTAGTAGAGACATTAACCGAGTAATTTCCAAGTGTGTCTTGTATGTGATGATGACGTTTTCTCTTCCTTACTACCTTCCTTCTTTTTCTCCTCCTCCTCCTCCTTCTCTTTTTTCCTTCCTTCCTTCCTTCCTTCCTTCCTTCCTTCCTTCCTTCCTTCCTTTTTCTTCTTCTTCTTCTTCTTCTTCTTCTTCTTCTTCTTCTTCTTCTTCTTCTTCTTTTCTCTCTCTCTCTCTCTCTCTCTCTCTCTCTCTCTCTCCTTCTTTGGCATACTGGGAATTGAACCCAGGAGTATTCTACCTCCAAGCTACACCCCCAGCCCTTTTTATTTTCTATTTGGAAACAGAATCTCACCAAATTTCCAACAGTCTCACAACGTTGCTGAAGCTGACCTCAAACCTACAATCCTCCTATCTCAGCCTCCCAAGCACTGGGATAACAGGTGTATATCACCATGCCCGACTGAAAATTTTCTTTTTCCTGCGTACCACCTCTACCACCCCAGACTCCTTACCAAGCATGTGAAAAAATCAGCATTCTGCAGAGCACATTTTGAGAAAAACGGAAGGAAAGAAAGAGAGGAAGGAAGGAAGGAAGGAAGGAAGAAAGGAAGGAAGGAAGGAAGGAAGAAAGGCATCTAGACGACTGATGTAAAATACATCCAGGGCAGCTCCGAGCTGGAGCCATCAGGAGTAACTGGCCGGATGTCCGCGATGGTGCCGAAGAGTTCCTGGGCTTCGGCCAAGAGGCGTGCGGGGAGTTAGGAGGAGCCGCTCCCTCTGGACGCCCTCTCCTTGGGAGCACCCAAAATAGCACCCTTAATCCTTTGCCCCTGACTCAGGCCCGGGGGAGGCAGCTGCCATGAGTCAGCCTTTCTCTGCCTGTTGAAATTGTTGACTTTGCCTGCGCCGTCTTCCCCGCGCGGGCCTCGGGACTGTGCTCACCCCACGCCACCTTCCCGTGTCAACCCCAAAACCAGCAGCTCGGCGCCAGCACGGACACTGGTCACTCTAGGTCATGATCACGTGAGTCCAGCTTTCTCCTTATCGTGCCCCCCCATTTTTTGTGCTGAGGATGGAACCAAGGGGCATTCTGCTTCTGAGCTACACCCCCAGCTCTATTTTATTTTATTTTTTCAATTTGAAACAGGGTCTTACTAAGTGGCTGACAGTCTCACTGAGTTGCTGAGGCTGGCCTCAAACCTGCGATCCTCCTGTCTCAGCTTCCCAAGTACTGGGATTACAGGCGTGCGTCACCACGCCCGGCGTCACTGCACTCTTTCCCTCTCCTTTGCCCGTCCTGGTGAAGTCCTGGGGCTCAGAGATGACAAGGACCGGACTCCGCCCGGAGCTTTAGGCAGCAACTAGTCCCAACGCCCTGTCTAGTACCAGTTATCCTCATCCTGAGCAGGAGAGAAAACCCGCCTCTTGCTAGTTCACAATCGAGGGTGATCAGTAGATGGAGAACCAGGAGGAAAGAGGGAAATAAACAGGTCTCGAGTCTGCGTGAGATTGTTTCATGGCTTGCGCCTATCTGGTGGAAAGTTGAACACTACACATTCTCCATTTTCTCTCCAGTCTACTGATCCGTTCATTCAAGCCAGGATGTAACCTTTCAGAAGGACGCAGGCTCCATGGAGCTGCTGCCCTAATAATTGCTCACGGCTTAACCTCTTCTCTCCTATTTTGTCTTGCCAATACTAACTACGAACGTACTCATAGCCAAACTCTCCTATTAGCCCGACGACTACAAATAACCCTTCCCTTAATGTTCTCCTGATGAATCTTAGCTAATGGAGAAGCGTAGAAGCCTTCTCCGTTTTGTTCTTCACCCTGAGCCTGATTCAGCATCTGACATGTGGTAGGTACTCAACGAATATTTGTTGAGTGAATCCAAGTGACGGTTGGTGACATCCAAGATGGTCATATGTGGCCTGACGATTTTCAGATCCGAGGTGAGGTTTTTACTCCTTCCCCTGAATCTGGGTTCTTTGACTGATCAATAGAACACAGTAAGCCGGGCATGGTGGCACACGCTTGTAATCCCAGTACTTGGGAGGCTGAGACCGGAGGGTTCGGATTTGCAGCCAGCCTCAGCTACTTAGTGAGGCCCTCCACAACTTAGTGAGACCCTGTTGCAAAATAAAGAATAAAAAATAGGGCTGGGGGTGTAGCTCATGGGTAGAATGCCCCTGGGTTCAATCCCCAGTACCAAAAAAAAAAAAAAAGAACACAGTAGTAATTGGATTTCATACATAACAGCCCACAGGTCCAAGAAACCCAGAAAAAACACAGCACAGTTTCTTGGAGGTCCAGAGACATTATTTCCACCAAATTCTATGAATCCAGACTGGGGGGGCGGGGCGGGGCTTAGGCTCCGCCTCTCCGTGGTGCCTCTGGCCTGAGTCCCGTCCCCCGCCAGGATCCTCCCAAGTCCTCGCGGGAGGAGAGAGGAAGGATTTGGGACCATCTCTAATCGACCACACCTCCCTTTCAGGGCTGTTGAGAGGATTAAATAGGAAGATTTATACCCAGCGCCTGGTGCGTTTTTGCACATTAGGAAAGGAATCTCCACTGGGTGGATACAGCTATTTGGCAGGCAGCGGCTGGGCGGGGACTGGGCGCCTGCCTCCCTCCGAGTCTCCTTAGCTCGGTGGCCCAGGGCAGGACCCGGCCTGCACCGCGGGGGCTGTGCGTGGCAACCCTGCCCGCCCGGTGGAAAACCTAGCAAGCGAGATCCGAGGTGGAAGGAGAGTAGACGCCAGCCCGGCCGTGGGCACCTGCTGTTTGGCCACGCTGGGATCCACTTCTTTCTTGGCCTAAACTCTTTGATTATTTCTCCCTTATGGAAACCATGGCGCCCACTACCATTGCCTGCAGTGTGAGGACAGTCACCCAGCCAAGGGGTCGTCGGGGGACCCAGGTTGAGCCAATCAGACCTGTTCCCCCCCCGCCCCCCGGAATGTGGGTCCCTTGGAGTGTGACCCACAGAGCGAGGTGGTGGGTGTTCATCAGTCCCCAGAGAAGTTCCCAGGAGGGACGCCCCGTTCTCCCTGCTACTCCGGACCAGCGCCAGCGGTGCCTTCCGTCCGTCCCTTTGCACCCTGTC